>JARVZY010005513.1:0-29740 GCA_030686995.1 Artemisia argyi | reverse complement strand
TTCCAAGTAGCATCGATGAATGAGACTCCAAGTGAAGAGATAACGAGCACGAGAGTCATCATAAATCATGGACAATCCTGAACAAATATCACAAACAACCACGAAACACAAGAGTAGAAGAGGCACCCCCTCCTCACGTTAGGTGTTAGAAAATAGAAAAATAAGAAGATGAAATTGGATAAGCATGGGTTGCCACCCACGAAGCGCTTGTTTTTGTTCACCGAGTCACATGAGCTTGACTCGATCCCCGAATTAATTCGTCCTTGGGGAAAAACCGTGGAAAAATAATCTCATTCGGGCTTTCATTCAAAATATTTTGAAAAACTTATGACGTATTTGAAAGTTCCATCCCGAATAGATAACCGCTGGTATTTTAAGTATGAAAACTTTGAAAAACGATACCAGGGTCAAAAACAACATCCTCACTCCCCACTGAGTGACGGATAAGAGAAACCACACCAAACGTTATAAACGGCAAGAACGTTATGATAACAATCTTGTAAAACTCATCTTCATCAAAATAAAACTTCATAATTATAGAATTATGAATCTTATCATTTAAGCTCATTTTAAAATCTTTTCCGGGTGGGAGGGTTGGGAAAAACTTTTCATTCAAATTCTCATTTTTAAGCACACCACCCTGATCATGATCAAAATCAAGATCAAAACTGAAACTTTCATATTCAGGTTTAGAAAACTTTTCCATTTCACATTCAGATTCATCAAAACGAAATGATTCAAATTCCGGAAGAGAGATAAAAGCATGAGAAGTGGTACTGCCACGACTAGTCTCTTCCGAGTAATCGAAATGAAAAGCTTCAAATGTCGGATCAGAAAAATCAGAATGATAAGTGGGATTGCCACTCATCTCCTCAATCGTATCGAAGGTAAAACTCTAAAAGTCTGGTAAAAATTCCTCGAGCTCGGGCTCAAGAGGATCGTCAATTATAAGCTCAATCTTCGTCTTAACTTTATCCGGAGAGATCAACGGTTCATCGTTCAACAATTTGTTAAGAAAAATAATATCCCCCTCCGAATCAAAGTAAGAATCGCCAGTCTCAGAAATCGGAATCGTTTCAATTGCAAGAAATTCATCGACCTCTTCCCAAAGAGAATCATACTCCTTAGTCGAAGGAAATGATGGGGAAGAGTCGGAGACGAAAGTTTTCACAAAATCATCAAAAGAATAATCGCAAACATCAACGCTTTTGACGGAGTACTTCTTTGATTTTGAATCATCGGCTTTAAAAATCATAATATCATCATCGTGCCGTAAAGTTAGAGTATCCTCATAATGGTCTACTAGGGCTTTAGCGGTTCGTAAAAACGGTCGCCCTAGTATTAGAGGAACTCTCGGATCAGCTTCAAAATTGACAACAACGAAATCTGCCGGAAAAGTACACGAATTCACACGAACAAAAACGTCCTCAGCAATTCTAACTGGATGAGTGATTGATCGATTAGCAAGCTCCAAAGTCATTCTCGTCGGTTTAAGAGCCCCCATTCCAAGTTGTTCGTAGATCGATAATGGCATGAGGTTAATACTCGCACCCGAATCGGCCAGGGCGTTACAAACTTCTTGATCTTTCAAAGAACATGGAATGAGAAACTTTCCCGAGTCACCAAGCTTTTCGGGAAGCTTCTTGAGAAGAATCGCGGAACATTGAGCATTTATCGGCGTTTCGGCTAATTCAAGCAATTTCTCTTTATTACTTATGAGGTTTTTGAACGTTGAAGCAAATTTCGGCATGTACACGAGAGCATCCATAAAACTTATATCAAAGTGCAATTTTTGAAAAATATCCAGAAATTTTTCCATTTGTATTTTAGACTTTGCACGGAGCTCTTCATCGTTAAATCGTGACGGATATGGCAATTTAGACTTGTATTTCACATTTTTCTCAAAAACGACTTTTTCTTTATCTTTTGACTTTTGGACAACCGGAGGTTGGACGTTTTCAGCTCCTCCATTATTAATAGGAGGAACCGGGTCCTTTGTCGCCTCGGTCTCACAGTCTACTACCTTAGGCGGAGACGAAGAAGAAGAAGAGGTAGTAGAAGCTGTGGGTCCCTCATATTTAGCACCACTGCGAGTTATGATCGCCTTTACTTCGCCCCTCGGGTTTGCGATCGTGTTGCTTGGCAAAGATGTAATACCCGAACCCGAGGGTCGATCATTTAAACGTTTGTTAATATCACTTATATGATTAGCAAACAACCGTGTCGACTCTTCATATTTTGCCATAAAAGATTGTTGGTTTTGAATCAATTGCTTAATCAAATCTTCCGTGGGCGACGGATTTGGAATAACAGCTTGATTTTGATTATTGTTGAAATTCTGCCCACGATTTTGGTAATTACCATGATTTTGATTTCCATGATTAGCGTTCTAAAAATTCCCAGGGTTTCCATGGCTTTGTTGGTTTTGAAAATTGTTCCCTTGAGGCGGGCCTTGATTGTAATTACCTTGAAAACCCCGGTTTTGATTAAACCCTTGATTATGATTTTGAAAACTGTTATTAGCTCGACTCTGATTTTGATTTCCTTGATTATTACGATTCACAACATTATGATTCTGATTGACTTGATTGACTTGGTTTGGTTGTTCGAAACCGGGTGGTCCGAGAAAATGAGAAGAACGGTAGCTGAGGAGATTACGGTCTCCTTGAGGTTGTGGGTAACCGGTGTTACCCGCGTTTGCAGCATACGCGTTTTGAGAAAAGGCACCGGTGGCCGGACATTCATAATACAAATGTGGACCACCACAAGTCTCACAACCGTGACTAACTACATTGACTTGATGATTTGGTTTTTCAATAGACATTGCATCAACTTTCTTTGTTAAAGCCACAATCATATTTACCAATTCATCATTATTTTTACCATTATTAGAAACTTGAGGTTTATTCCTTGACATTCTCACACGAGCTTTATTCTCAATTATCATGAAAGCATCATTCGTGTTCCTAGCCAACAAGTTACCACCCGCAGCAGAGTTTAACGAATCTTGGTCGGCATGACATAACCCATTATAAAATGTATCAATCTGCTGAAGATCGGTAAACCCGTGGTTCGGACATTTCTCCTTCAAATCTTTGAATCAGTCCCAAGCTTCACTAAACGTTTCATCAAAAGCTTGTTGGAACCGAAAGATTTGAGAACGTAGGTTAGAAGTTTTAGAGGGAGGATAGAAGTAATTCACAAACTTGGAAGCGAGATCATTCCAAGTGTGAATTGAGTTAGGCGGTTCCTTTTCTAGCCAAGTCCGGGCTGCTCCTTTTAAGGAGAAAGGAAATAACTTCAATTTCACCACATCGTGAGGAACTTGATTCATTCTTATGGTCTCAGCGATGTCGGTGAAATTTCTAATATGAGCATAAGGGTCTTCGTGATCGAACCCGTGAAAGGATATACCCGTGATTAAATTGAGTAATCCGTGATTGATCTCAAAGCTGGCATTGATATCCGGAATCACAATAGCTCTCCTCACACCATTGAATGGTGATTGGAGTTGTTCTTCCATCGGACGTGGATCAAATGCCTGTTGTTGTCCCATCGGCGGGATAACATTGTGCTGCGGACCACCCATCGGCGGGGGTCCGTTGTGTTCGTTTTGGTTCATCTCCTCGTCGTCAAGGAAATGAACCCGACTCGTATGTCGTAAAACCCGCTCGGTGTTAGAGAACGGAGACGTAAGACTCTCAAATGAAGAACGGGTGTGCATACACCACGAGCAAAATCAAAAAGAAAATGAAAAAGAAAAGAAAATCTTTTTTTTTTTTTTTTTTTTTTTTTTTAATATTTTTTCACAAAAACTTATTATTTCTTTTGTTTTTCTTTTCTTAAAACGTAATGTTAATCGAAAACCGTTTCTTTCAAAACCACGCGCGACAGGACGGGAGAGAAGAATGGATCTCTCTTCAGCTAGCAATTTAATGTCTTAGCTATCCGTATTTCCCGCTTATTCGGTTGTAGTAATTGAAATAGTCCGATAAACAACTAAATTACGTTTTCGTTATATTGCGAGACTTATTTGGTTTACAACGCCCTTTCTTTCGATCGAGTCGAGGCTGTAACTTTTGTTATTTTTTTTTTGGTATTTTGTAAACACTTTAGGAAAAGTGTTTTTAATTTTTCAATTTTTATAGAGATATATATACAAAGTAGAGGAAGGTTTAACAAAACACGATTTTTTCAAAAAGATATTCAAAAATTCACTTCGGCCTTCCCCGGCAACTGCGCCAAAAATTGATTCGTGTGAAAACCAATTATAATAATTATAGTATAGTATCGAAGTGCTCCGCGTAAAATACGGATCACCCGAGTCGTTTTCCAACGAAGGCGAATGGAATCGAGAATATCGATTCGTGAAATCGTGATTTGTAAAGTGAGAAAGTGAAAAATAGCAATCAAATAGTTCACGTAATCACAAACAAGTATGAAATATGCAAAGATTACAAGCTAATTATGCACCGAAATGAAAAACGTAAAAACGGAAACGCAACCGTAAAATTTAAAACGTAACGTATATCGAAAAATTATCCTACGAACTTGGAAATAATTTCTAAAAATTTAAAACTAATAAAAAGAATTTTAAGAAAAAGAAAAATATTTTTTTGAGTTTTTATTTATTTTCTAGAATTAATTCTCTATTTTTGGAATTAAAAATGAATTAAAAATAAGGAAAAATAGAAAATTAACTTGGAAAAATGAAAATTAAATTCTAAAAATTCTAAAATATTATAAAAGAAATTATAAAAATATTTTTGTATTTTTCAGAACCTTTTTTAATTTTTTATTGATTTTTGGTAATTTAAAACTATTTAAAAAATTGAAAATAATCAAAAGAAAATAAGAAAAATAGTAAAAATGGTTGGAAAAATCTGGAAAAATTCCAGAAATTCTAAAATAATAAATAGAACTTAAAATAAAATTTTGAAGAAAAATTGAAAAGCGGAACTGCTTATTTAAAGAAAACTGCTTATCTCAAGTGCTTATTATTAAGCACTTGAGATCAAATCCTTATGAAACTTAAAACACTGACTGAGAATGAAGCTAAGAACTCAAAAAAAATGCAAGATATGATCAATGATGAGCTCAGAATTCACAGAAGTTCAAAATACAATGCAATAAGCTCAAATTAAGCTCGATGTCATGAACTGAATAAGCAAACGCAGAATACAGCAGCAAAATGAAAGTGAAATTTACTGAATTAACTCAGATCAAGCTCAGAGAACCAACAAAACTCAACTTATGATGAACAAAATCAATATGCAGCACTACTATTATGACTGATCATTGGTTCTAACTACTCAACTTAATAAGCAGAAAAAGCAATTTCAATAAGCTATGAAATGTGAACTAATGGGAGCAAACTACCAACTAACCATCTGAGATTCCAAAAACAAAAGAAACTTAATCTCTAAAGCCTATTTGCTAACTTAAATGACTCCTTGAAAAATGAATGCTACAGCTACCCACAAAGATGTGACCAAAAATCTGAACTCAACTGATTTTGACTTTTCACTTGCAACTCAACTTTGACCAAATCCAATTTAATGGCTGATAATTTGTCCTAGATGTTTAATGATAATGTTTAACTACTAAAAACTCAAACACCAAATCAAAATGCAAAGATTGAACAAGTTCATATGATCAGACAACTACTTATGCAGGACTATAGATGAACTAAGTCTAATTATGACTTTTATGCTATGAACCTACTGATTATCTATAATTTCTATCTATCCTAACCTATTGCAGAACAAGGAAACCAACAACTCAGTAAGACAACAACAAAAATCTCAAGTAATACACAAATCCAAACAGTCCTTTATTATCTAAGTTACACTAAGAAACTGAGAATTAGTCTACTGAATGCTCAACTAATCATCTAAATAACTTCAAATCTCTCTGAATAACTAAATCAAACAACCAGAAACCACAGGATCAAACATGTATGCTACTATGCAGAATCTCAAAATGACAGATAATAAACTACAACTAGTAAAACAGATTAACCAATAGGTAATTCACACTCAGATCTATGTAAACAAATATACTATAAATCAAAACAAGCTAAGCTAAACAACTATCACAACCATACAGTAATCTTAAACCAATGAAACAGTAAATTCAAAAAACTAAACAGATACAAAGAAACAACAATTAAAATCAAGAATTACCACTCAATTCCCCCTCAGCTAGAACAGAGGGGGTTCACAGTTGCCTATCTTTGAGATAGGCCGATGTCTTACTTTCTGAATCAGCTATCAATACCACCACAGCATCATATTGAAACACCTCTAATGAATTTGAATGGAACAGTACACTAGGCCAAAAATTGGAATTGGTTACACCAAATATGTGTGACGATATACATATAGTCACACATGGTTTTTTTCGTATGTGTGACTAAAGGTCGTGTGACCATAGGGTACCTACGGTCACATGTTTTGGTTCTTTTTAGTCTCACTTAAAAAAGAGTAACCAAAACGTTAAAATGTGTGACTAAATAGGTACAATTTTAGTTGGATTAATCAGCTTTGTGTGACGAAAAGCTCTTATAGTCACACGAATCATTTTTTTTTGTATAGTTAGTCACATACAATTAACCATAAAGTGGCCAAAAGTGTTAATAAGTGTGACCATATGGTGTTGAAAGTGAAGAAATGTATGGTTTGTGTGACTATAGATCATCCAATTGCCACATAAATTTGGTTTTCGTGTGGCCTTTTGTACCATTTAGTCACACAACTCATGTTTCTTTTGGGTATTTAGTCACATACAATTAAACATAAAGTGGCAAAAAATGTGAATAAGTGTGACCATATGTTCTTTAAAGTGAAGAAATGTGTGTTTTGTGTGACTATTGATCATCCAATGGCCACACGAATTTGAGGTTTGTGTGGCTTTTTGTTACATTTAGTTACACAAAGCATTTTTCTTTTGGGTATTTAGTCACATACAATAAATCATAAAATTGCCAAAAGTGTGAATAAGTGTGACCATATGGTGATTAAAGTGAAGAAATGTGTGGTTTGTGTGACTATTGATCATCCAATTGCCACATGAATTTTATTTTTGTGTGGCCTTTTGTTACATTTAGTCACACAAAGCATTTTTCTTTTGGGTATTTAGTCACATACAATAAATCATAAAGTGGCCAAAAGTGTGATTAAATGTGACCATATGGTGTTTAAAGTGAAGAAATGTGTGTTTTGTGTGACTATTGGTCATCCAATGGCCACATGAATTGTATGTTTTTTGGCCTTTTGTACCATTTAGTCACACATATCATGTTTATTTTGGGTATTTGGTCACATACAATTAATCATAAAGTGGCCAAAAGTGTGAATAAGTGTGACCATATGGTGTTTAAAGTGAAGAAATTTGTGTTTTGTGTGACTATTTATAAGCCAATGGCCACATGAATTGTATGTTTGTGTGGCCTTTTGTACCATTTAGTCACACATATCATGTTTGTTTTGGGTATTTAGTCACATACAATCAAGCATAAAGTGGCCAAAAGTGTGAATAAGTGTGACGATATGGTGTTTAAAGTGAAGAAATTTGTGTTTTGTGTGACTATTGATAAGCCAATGGCCACATGAATTGTATGTTTGTGTGGCCTTTTGTACCATTTAGTCACACATATCATGTTTCTTTTGGGTATTTAGTCACATACAATTAATCATAAAGTGGCCAAAAGTGTGAATAAGTGTGACCATATGTTGTTTAAAGTGAAGAAATTTGTGTTTTGTGTGACTATTGATAAGCCAATGGCCACATGAATTGTATATTTGTGTGGCCTTTTGTACCATTTAGTCACACATATCATGTTTGTTTTGGGTATTTAGTCACATACAATCAAGCATAAAGTGGCCAAAAGTGTGAATAAGTGTGACGATATGGTGTTTAAAGTGAAGAAATTTGTGTTTTGTGTGACTATTGATAAGCAAATGGCCACATGAATTGTATGTTTGTGTGGCCTTTTGTACCATTTAGTCACACATATCATGTTTCTTTTGGGTATTTAGTCACATACAATTAATCATAAAGTGGCCAAAAGTGTGAATAAGTGTGACCATATGGTGTTTAAAGTGAAGAAATTTGTGTTTTGTGTGACTATTGATAAGCCAATGGCCACATGAATTGTATGTTTGTGTGGCCTTTTGTACCATTTAGTCACACAACGAATTAATTATACAGTCACCAACAAAAAGCCGTAAATAATAAAATTCAATAAAATTCAAATATATAAAATTAAACAAATTCAAATACAATAAAAGTGGAATGTATATAAAATTGTGATGGCGTAAATAATAAAATTCTCATAAATTTAACTTCTTAGTCTTGATCTTCTGAGCAGCTTCACTTTTCATGGATTCAATAGAGACGTAGTTGCGTTTCCCTGTTAATTTAGGTGGAACTTTGTTATGCTCACTAATCATTTGTATGGTACTTGGTGGTGTAGCCTGTAGGAAACAAAAAGCCGGGTGTATCAAATACTGAATTAATTATGAGAAATTATATATATATATGTAGGTTGATAAAACAGATGCTTGTATGTACCTGATCTTCCAAAATCACTTGCTCCTTTGGCCATGCATAAAAACCACCTACTGCCTTCATAACTGTTTTGAAACCGTTATCTCCTACATCCGGTATGCAAGCTGCATCCTGTAAGGATTTATCAATAGACACTTTGTAGCAATCCTTGGGGAGTGGTTTGTTATGAACCATTTGTTTTCCATCACTCATGTATACTCTGCCCAAAGCAATAATAGTTGTTCTCTTTGTGTGCCACAGTTTGCAGTTAATTTCCTAAAAAATGATTTGTTGCATGTATGTATCAGAAATCAGTTAAACAAAATAATATATGAACATGTTTAAATACATACTTGTGGTAGTACTAGTAATGAAGACTCATCTTCTTGTGATTGGGAAGCTTGACGTGCATCCTTTCGTTTTGCTCTAGTCGTTTTCTTAGATGCGACAGATTTAACAGTTACCTATACATATAAAACACAGTAAATAAGACATGCATGTAGATTTAAAAAATCACATGTGGAAGTTTTATTACTTACACTTGTTTCCTTTTCCTTTTCCAAAGTTGGTTGTCCGTTAGACTTCTGAATGCTTGCAACTTTTTCACATCCAGAAACATGTGTTCCGGCATCCGCATCAGCATTGCTGTTTATATGATTAATGTTCACCGGAGACACCTGCAATATAAAGTGTTTAAGAAGACTGCAGCAGTTTTTAAAAGGGTCAATAAAAGATGGAATGTTACTTCTGGTGGTGTCAATGGACTTGGCGTCAATGGAGTTGTTGCCAATGTAGTTGATGGCGATGGACTTGATGGCGATGGACTTGATGCCAATGGAGTTGACGTTGAGTTCGACTGCCCCTTTTGTGCAGCCAATTGCTTCATCAAATCCTGGATTACCGCATCTTTTTCTTGACGTTGGCGTCTCTCATTTTCAAGTTCACTTTGAAGTAACACCACTCTTTCATCAGATGCTTGTTTGTTTCGAGGAAGATCAAAATACCTCCTGTAGGTTACTCCACCTCCCACTCCTCTCGCATATCCTCCCTTTTCCTTACCTAATACAACTGTCATGGCATCACTGCCATGATCAACCTTCAAGGTTCCTTGTTTGATCTTGTCCTCCGTTTCTTTCTAAACACACAATATGGGTAATAGGTTATTATATGTTGATCCCACTTTAATATAAGCAAGAAGACTTTTTAGCCCCACTATGCACATTATAATAAAATATGCAGTAAAACTTACAATTTTTTCTCCCACGGCTCTAGTATCATCATCGTAAAAATCTCCGTCTTTGTTCTTCCTTCCTGACAACCACAGCGTGGTACGCGGTGGTTCTTCATCTGGTTGAATTTCTTTACGATCGATCTTATAAACATCAAATGCACACACGTAAGATAAACCAATTTAAACGCAAGTATTATGCTATTAACTGCAAATGTTTCAAGTTACCATTTGATCTATCACAAGGGCGTATCCACCTCGTCCCATTCTATGCTGATAAAGAGACTTGGAACGCGCCACTTTTGTTGCAGCTGATTTCACCTTGCAACACAAAATCAAAAGGCGTTTAGATGTAGTAATGATTATATACTATAGAACTAATACATATGGAAACAGCAAATGCTTGAACTTGAATAAAAAAAGTACTAATTAACACCTTGTATTCATCGCTTTGTGTATAATTTACAAAATTGACCCAATCATCAGCTGATATAATTGCATCATAATTAGTCGGGACTTCATTTAGTTTAGAAGGTGTTTCTAGGTTGGGCAATATGTAGTTTTGTGTCAATTTACTTCTGAAATTGCGTAGAAGTTGACCAAGACGATTCATTAACATTTTTCTGGCTGTTAAGTCAACATCAAAAAATTGCTGCAAAGATTAACACAATGTTCTTAATTAGTTGCACATAATGTAAATGCTACATGTATATTTCATGCTATATTACTGGGTTAAAAAATAGTATAGGTTTACCGTGATTTCGTCCCACATTTTGTCTCTTGCTTCTGAATCAACCTTCTTCCAGGATCTAATCCTGACACCTATATGCTCACGAACCAAGTCTCCCAAAAAACTAGAAAACAATGCTCGGTGTTTTCCTGATATCCTATTCATAGCATCGAAGGTTACACTGAGCTTCTCTCCACCTGCTTTTCCATATTCCCTTCGAAACTTTGCTAACCTGGTTATGCCCCTCTTTTTGACATAACCATTTGATTGGCTGTTATCACGTTCACCATCATCAGAATACTGCTCCGATTCATATCCCAAATCCTGGTCAGGATGTTCATTATCAGAAAAATCAATATTATCACGATCATTCTCTTGGGTTTCCATGATTCGTCTGAAGCAATGTGTAAAAGAAGAATACTAATTAAACTAAATTGTTGAATAATGGTTTAAAAAAGTTATTGATTTAATGTTTTGAAGAAGGCTGATTTTTTGGAGAAAAAATAGGGCATATGATGGGGCAGTTTTTCGTTTAAGGAAATCACAATTTCCAGAGCTAATTTTGAAAATTATGTTTGAGAATTTAAACATTTCACGAAAATATTTGGCTCCAAAATTTTTAATTACGAATTTAAACATTTCATTAATATGTTGGCTCCAAAATAACACCCATGCATATAACTTTGCATGACATAAGTTGTGCTTACACACAGTCCCAAACACCCATATATCTTCAAACCCGCTGTCCCAAACACACATATAACTGCATAAACACAAAATGGCACATAAAAATGAATATACACGATATGAAAAATGAGGAGAGTGTATAAAACATGTAGAAACGGTCTAAAACATGATTAAACGGGCGAGAACGTGTAAACACGAACTAAAACGTATAAAAACCGACTAACAATTATAAGACGTAGGAAAAATGAGGAAAAATATGAAAAAACATGAAAATGACAAAAACCTACGAAAACGGATAAAAACGTGTACAGACGTAGTAATCCATGACAAAACGGGGGATAACGTGTGTAAACATGGACGAAAACATGTACACACGGACGCAAACGTATCATATAACCTAAAGATACCCTAACGACAGTATGACACATTCTTCATCATAGTACATATGACTTTACTGATTTTATGGCCTTTTCAAATGTCAAAATTAACGTGCCCACCTTTAATAATTAACTTTAACACACTCAGGGGCGGAGCTAGTGTATAGCACGGGAATGGAAGTGCAAACCCTAAAATTCGAGGGGTACTGTAAAAAACATAGGGTGCATACCCTTGAAGGACCCTTTGGGGACCCTTCGAGGACCATTCGAGCAACAGTGCATACCCTATTTTGAAATCCTAGTTCCGCCACTGAGCACACTTCATATAGTTAACCTTCACAATATAACTATACACATACCAAGTCTATGCAACCCATGGATGACCGGTGATAATGGCTAATTCACATGGTGGGGCATTGGTAGTAGGTTATATAACTGGTCACATTCATTAATGGGTATTCGACATCATATGGGAATTGGGTTATACTCCCTCCGTCCCATAATAATTGTCCACTTTTACTTTTTTTAGTCTTTCTTGTTCAACTTTGACCATTAATATTTTTATTTGTGTTATATAATATTTGATGAAAATTATATCAATAGAAAATGCATTTGAAACCCAATCCATTCATATATTTTTCATCAAGTATTAGGTAATACAAATAAAAATATTTATGGTCAAATTTGAATAAGAAATACTAAAAAATGTCAAAGTGGACAATTATTATGGGACGGAGGTAGTAGTTGTTTTAGGGTGTCATGTTACGACAGGATTCAATGAATAGTACATATGTATAATATTATGTTATCAAAAACCCGACCGAATGGTTAAGATGCTCGCTCCCTGAGATATTCCCATGTCGTTTTAACTGAGCTAATGTCAAATATTGATCATGTTCGTTAAGTTAATAAATAAACGAAGATAAACGAACTTTTACCAAACAAATCAGGAAGCGTTCAAAGAACGTTCAGTTTGTTTACATTCCTAGCTACTCACAGGATTCTAATAGGTTGGGAAATAGTAATTTGTAATTTAAAGCCTAGAAATGCAAATTAACTGTTCTTAAGTCCTAAATGACTAAAAATAATTGTAGGGAAAATATTTTTATTTTTTTTAGTTTTATTTTATTTTTTTATAATTAAAAACTAATTTTAAGTAATTAAATGATAAAAAATAGTAAACTGATTAAGAATACACAAGAAAAATGTGCAATAACTACTTGAAGTATTTAAGTTTGAAGCAAAAATAAAAGTGACAAACCAACTTATTTAAATAACAAAGTCTTCATCATAGTACATATGACTTTACTGGTTTTATGGCCTCCCCAAATGTCAAAATTAACGTTCCCACCTTTAATAACTTTAAGTCACTTCATATAACCTTCACAAAATATACACATACCAAGTATATGCAACCCATGTATGACCGGTGATAATGGCTAATTCACATGGTGGGTCATTGGTAGTTGGTTATAACTGATCACATTCATTAATGTTCATCAAGGTCGACAACAGGGCAATATCACCGATTCATATGACCCAAGTGCATGTACTATCGGGTTGTTCGGTTAGTTTGGTTTCATTCAATTAGAAAATAATAATCATGAATATTTTAAAAATAATATTCAAATTATAACCATTTATAAAGATGGGCGTGATCTTATTGAAATTCACGGGTTGAAAAGGTTAAACGGGTTTTGGGTTGACACAGTCAACCCTTTTTTGATACAAAAGTTGCCACATTAAGAAAAAAAGCTTAAACAGGTTGTCAAGTCAACCCAATTAATTTATTCACAACCCGAACCTAGGAATGGCAATGGAGCGGGTTTGGAGCGGGGCGGCCATCCCCATCCCCGAATCCAATTACCAAAACATGCCCCAAACCCGCCACAAAACCCATTGGGGATCTTATTGGAGTACCCCATTGGGGCGCAATACTCATCCAAACCCGCCCCGATCCCCATTGGGGATCTTACCGGGTCCTTAATGGGGTGTCTTCTTTGGCATGTTCTAAGCAAAACGAATTCAACATAAAAAAAAATTTAATAATAATAAATAAATAAATAAATAAATAACCTTCAATTTATCTAGTCACAAATTACAAGAAACACTTAAACATTTTCCGTCGGGTTCGGGTTTTTTTGCCATCCCTACCCGAACCTACCCTGATTAATAAATGGGTTAGATGGGTCGACCCAAACCCGACCCAAAATATATATATACTCAACACCAAGTTACTAGTTCCTCTCTTTTTACAAATGCTTCAAACTGAAACTGAATTGGTTACACTTTGAGTGATCCCAATTAAAATAATAATCATCAGTATTATGGGAACGCGTAAGTTTTTCTCGACCTTTGATTTTCTGCAGTCTCATCAGTTCTCATGATTACTTGTTTTAATTATTTCATTTCTCATTAATACTCTTAATTTTTCAATGTTCATGCATCTACCCTTTATATATATCTTGGTTTTATTTTTATTTTTTCAGTTCATCCATATAATTTTTTCAGATCATAACTTTTTCACTACAACCCTAATTGAAAATGTCTGACACGCCGTACTTGGATGAACTAAAACAACTTTCTGGGTCCGAAAAGATTCATGATTGTTTTATTTTTCTCAATATTCAGGAGATACCAACCAATGAGGTCAACATGAGGAATGTTGCGGCCGTCAGAGACGACATGAGAATGCAAGTGGATAAGAGGACAGAAAGAATGATGGAGGTGTTTAGGTTGAATACTGATGAAGAAATGGCAGCAGAGGATGTTTATGATTCAATGCATGAAGTCCAGCTAATTGAGAGGCGTTTGGTTGAATCCCTTACAAGTGTGGTGGCTGACTTTCAGAGGTTGATATCGTTGAAGAAGGAGACCATTGAGCTTCTGGAGAAGTATGAGCAAGAATGAAGGTAGTTGTTGGGTTAATTTGTGGTTTTTGTCTCTGATGGTCTGATGTTGTTGGGTTATGTAATTATTTTTTTTGTGGTTTGTTGAACAATGGTTTATGAACAATGGTTTCTGAAAACTTATCATGGTTATTATATCAATGGAATGTGGATATTTATGTTTAATGGCCGTTTATTTTGTTATGTGCTTTGATGATAATCTGCATGTCTCATTATTTTGTTCCAATTTTTCATAAATCTGTGATTGTTAGTTGTTATTGTTAAATGTTGGTTGCTTTTGTTTATATGTGTTTAATTTAGCCTAGTACAAGCTTATGTATCACTATTATGTTTTAGATTGATCATTTGCCTTTTAAATTTGTTAAATCAGTTATTAAACAATCTGTGTTTTAAAGTAGTGTTTGGTTAGGTCTGTGTAGTGAGTATTAGTTGAACTCAGTGACTAAGGCCTGTTCATACAACTTTCTTAAAACCTAATAAGTCAGAAACAAACAAGGTTTTAGTGGATATAAGCTTTAAAGTCAAAATCACCAAGAAATTGGCCTAAAATCTGTCTGTGTGGAAATTAGTGTGGCATAAGCTTCAAATCATCTCACAAGTAGTTGTTCTAGCATAAATTAGTCTTAATATAGGTTAAGTCACATTAATCAATCAGTAAATTAGGATCAAATCTCACAAAAGTCAACGTAAGTTCATAACTTAAAAAAGTCAAAAACATAGTTGTTTCAGAAATCCAAAAATAGGGAGATTTATTTTGATTTTTGTATTTGGATTGGGGACCTGAGCTTTTCACAAATCATAGTCCCTAAGCTCATCTTTAAAAATCTGTGTCCAGCTTATTTTTAGGATTTTTATTGTAGCTTCTGCAAGTGCTTCTTTAAGCTTGCAGGGCAAGTACTTGGCCTGTGCACAGGAAATTGACCATTTTCAATATACCATAGATTGTTCAATAGTGGGCCCCATAGTGTTATTATTGGCTTTTTGGAAAGCCAATCAGCTGATCTTTCTAGTTCATAGCTTATTTTGCAATTTCTAGCTTATCTAATAGGGCTGCAAGTAGCTTTTAGTTTGTCCCATTTGATTGTGTACACTGGGTGGTCTGTGTGTACTAGGTTTTTAGCCAAAGTTCATAAGCTCTTATCTGGCTTATCTGTGGACCCCAGTACACAACCTTGGGCTTTTTAGGGAGCTTACAAGTTCAGCTTATTGGATTAGTCCTTATTTTGGACTCTAGCCCTTTTGCCCTTAGCTTATTTGACTCATACTTGTGACCTGTCTCAAAACATACACTGAGTGACTCAGAGTTTGCACACAGGTTCCAAGCACCACCCAGTGCTTATTTGTGTCCTTTGCCTTGTTTCAAGTTGTTTTAGCTTAAGGTAGGTACAACTCATGTAGTTACAGCTTATTTAGCTTATTGTAGCTTATTTGTAGCTTATTTCCTTTTATAAATCCATTTTGGCTTAAAAAAAGCATCTGTAAAGCTAAAAAGCTCATAGAGAGCTTATTTTTTACTTTTGAAAAAACTGTTTTAACAAAAGTTACTTATAATTAGTAATAAAAAAGTTTTGTAAATAAGCTGTAACTCAGAGTTTGCACACTGAGTGACTCAGAGTTTGCACACAGGTTCCAAGCACCACCCAGTGCTTATTTGTGTCCTTTGCCTTGTTTCAAGTTGTTTTAGCTTAAGGTAGGTACAACTCATGTAGTTACAGCTTATTTAGCTTATTGTAGCTTATTTGTAGCTTATTTCCTTTTATAAATCCATTTTGGCTTAAAAAAAGCATCTGTAAAGCTAAAAAGCTCATAGAGAGCTTATTTTTTACTTTTGAAAAAACTGTTTTAACAAAAGTTACTTATAATTAGTAATAAAAAAAGTTTTGTAAATAAGCTGTAACTCAGAGTTTGCACACTGAGTGACTCAGAGTTTGCACACAGGTTCCAAGCACCACCCAGTGCTTATTTGTGTCCTTTGCCTTGTTTCAAGTTGTTTTAGCTTAAGGTAGGTACAACTCATGTAGTTACAGCTTATTTAGCTTATTGTAGCTTATTTGTAGCTTATTTCCTTTTATAAATCCATTTTGGCTTAAAAAAAGCATCTGTAAAGCTAAAAAGCTCATAGAGAGCTTATTTTTTACTTTTGAAAAAACTGTTTTTATAAAAGTTACTTATAATTAGTAATAAAAAAGTTTTGTAAAAAGAAAATCAAAAAAATTAAAATAAATGGAAAAATTGCAAAAAGTGGGGTTCGAACCTGGGACCTCAAGCATACATGCACAATACCACAACCCCCTTCCAATTGCTCTGGGGCACCAGTTCCGTTGTAATTGCATAATCTATATACTTAATATAGTCCTTGTTCCTTTTAGCTTATTTTTACAATTTAGCTTATTTAAATGCTTATCCGTACCATTTTCCCCCTCCTCATATTTTTCCTATGTTCCTTGTAACTTGTAACATTCCTAGTAATTTTCCCATAATTTTTACTCTTCACTAGGTAATTTTTAGAGTTAATTTTAATTAAATTACTTTAAATAAAAAAGCAAAAAATATGTTAGTTTTAGTGTTTAATTTTTATGCCAGATAACTTTTTATAATTTTTTTAACCTTTTATAAGTTTTCAAGCTTATGTAAAAATTACTTTTGCAATTTTGAATTTTTATTTCTAATCACTTCAAATTAGTGTTTAATTCATAAAAAATAAAATAAAAGTAAAAAAAATGAAATTATTTGTAGTCATCTATGACTTAAGAAAAATAATTTTGCATTTTGTGAACGTCCGATTTTTAATTCAAAATTTATAACAAGATATGATCTAGGTAAATTCAAATTTGAAACGTTTAAATTTCGTTTTTGTGTTGCCTTTCTTAGCATTTAGTCACACAAAGCATGGTTTTCGGAGTTTATTTAGTCACATACAACTAACCATCAAGTGACCAAAAGTGTTAATAAGTGTGACCATATGGTGTTGAAAATGAAGGAATGTATGGTTTGTGTGACTATAGATCATCCAATTGCCACATAAATTTGGTTTTTGTGTGGCCTTTACTAACATTTAGTCACACAAAGCATGTTTTTGAGAGTGTATTTAGTCACATACAACTAACCATCAAGTGACCAAAAGTGTTAATAAGTGTGACCATATGGTGTTGAAAATGAAGGAATGTATGGTTTGTGTGACTATAGATCATCCAATTGCCACATAAATTTGGTTTTTGTGTGGCCTTTACTAACATTTAGTCACACAAAGCATGTTTTTGGGAGTGTATTTAGTCACATACAACTAACCATCAAGTGACCAAAAGTGTTAATAAGTGTGACCATATGGTGTTGAAAGTGAAGGAATGTGTATTTTGTGTGACTATTGATCATCCACTTGCCACATGAATTTGGTTTTTGTGTGGCCTTTGGTAACATTTAGTCACACAAAGCATGATTTTGGGAGTGTATTTACTCACATACAACTAACCATCAAGTGACCAAAAGTGTTAATACGTGTGACCATATGGTGTTGAAAATGAAGGAATGTATGGTTTGTGTGACTATAGATCATCCAATTGCCACATAAATTTGGTTTTTGTGTGGCCTTTACTAACATTTAGTCACACAAAGCATGTTTTTGAGAGTGTATTTAGTCACATACAACTAACCATCAAGTGACCAAAAGTGTTAATAAGTGTGACCATATGGTGTTGAAAATGAAGGAATGTATGGTTTGTGTGACTATAGATCATCCAATGGCCACATAAATTTGGTTTTTGTGTGGCCTTTACTAGCATTTAGTCACATAAAGCATGTTTTTGAGAGTGTATTTAGTCACATACAACTAACCATCAAGTGACCAAAAGTGTTAATAAGTGTGACCATATGGTGTTGAAAATGAAGGAATGTATGGTTTGTGTGACTATAGATCATCCAATGGCCACATAAATTTGGTTTTTGTGTGGCCTTTACTAGCATTTAGTCACACAAAGCATGTTTTTGAGAGTGTATTTAGTCACATACAACTAACCATCAAGTGACCAAAAGTGTTAATAAGTGTGACCATATGGTGTTGAAAATGAAGGAATGTATGGTTTGTGTGACTATAGATCATCCAATTGCCACATAAAGTTGGTTTTTGTGTGGCCTTTACTAACATTTAGTCACACAAAGCATGATTTTGGGAGTGTATTTACTCACATACAACTAACCATCAAGTGACCAAAAGTGTTAATACGTGTGACCATATGGTGTTGAAAATGAAGGAATGTATGGTTTGTGTGACTATAGATCATCCAATTGCCACATAAATTTGGTTTTTGTGTGGCCTTTACTAACATTTAGTCACACAAAGCATGTTTTTGAGAGTGTATTTAGTCACATACAACTAACCATCAAGTGACCAAAAGTGTTAATAAGTGTGACCATATGGTGTTGAAAATGAAGGAATGTATGGTTTGTGTGACTATAGATCATCCAATTGCCACATAAAGTTGGTTTTTGTGTGGCCTTTACTAACATTTAGTCACACAAAGCATGTTTTTGAGAGTGTATTTAGTCACATACAACTAACCATCAAGTGACCAAAAGTGTTAATAAGTGTGACCATAAGGTGTTGAAAATGAAGGAATGTATGGTTTGTGTGACTATAGATCATCCAATTGCCACATAAATTTGGTTTTTGTGTGGCCTTTACTAACATTTAGTCACACAAAGCATGTTTTTGGGAGTGTATTTAGTCACATACAACTAACCATCAAGTGACCAAAAGTGTTAACAAGTGTGACCATATGGTGTTGAAAGTGAAGGAATGTGTATTTTGTGTGACTATTGATCATCCACTTGCCACATGAATTTGGTTTTTGTGTGACCTTTGTTAACATTTAGTCACACAAATCATGTTTTGGCTACACTTAAATAATGTGTGACAAACTGTTTGGTGTGACTATATGTACTGGATTTTGGCTACACTTAAATAATGTGTGACAAACTGTTTTGTGTGACCGTATATGGCATTTGGTCATACTATTAGAAGCAAGTGTGACTATAAGTTTTGTGTGACCATATATGGCATCAAGGTTACTTGTATTTGTCACATGTTCCAAATGCATATGTGACTAAATGATCTGGAACAAAATCACCAGTTACGTTTAGTCACATAAGGGTCGATTGTGTGGCAATAGAGGTCTTATGGTCACACATTCGAAATGCTCATGTGTGACTAATTCGTAAATGCTGTCAATTTTCCTACCTTCAGCCACACATATATTTGAATGTGTGGCTGTTCCAAATCGACCGTGTGTGACCATAGGTCGTTTTTGGCCTAGTGGTACTGATGAACAATGAGCTTTCAAAGCTTTAACATGATAAGTAAACACTAAATTGTGCTTATAGAAGATTGAGAACAAATTTTGAAACTATTTTTTTTATATATTTTTTTATTTTTTCTGATTTTTTTTTTATTATTTTCTATATTTGAAGATAACTTGACTGAATTGAGAAGAAAACTAGTTTAAGCTATTTCTGAAAACTTTTAGAGTTTAGAAAACAATTTAAGAAGAATCTAATTGATATTAAGCTAATAATAAGCTAATATGGAAAACAGAATAAGCAATGTAGATGGATAATAAGCTGTAAAATTAAAGAAGTAAACTCAATTTTATTAAAAAGCTAAATGAACTTATTACAATGGCTAATCTAAATACAATTCTGCAGCATAACACTACCTAAAAATCTACATACACAGAACTAGAAATGAACACCTATTTATAGATGAGGTGAGAAGGTTGGGTCTTCAAATGCCAAGCTGGCAATCCGTGCCTCATTGTGTTTCTTCTCCTCTACTAATAGCCCTCAGATGAGATTTGTGTTTCTTTGATCATTCCTCAACCCTTGGATCACAATAAGTGATGTGTATCAACCAATGAGTAGCCACCACATGTCCCATTCGTGTATGTTATTCTTTTTCCGTGTCAGAGGCTTCTGGAAGGCGAATCCAATGAGTGAATATGAGGTGTTAGCTCCAATAGCCGCCTGCCAAGTGTCCATGTGACTATCACTCACACTTATTGATACTTCCTGTGCACGTGGGATTACTTCTAGATGAACCAATGATTGGTAATTGATGGCTAGGTGAAGTGGCTTGAAGTGGCTCGAGTCAATTGAATTATTTGTGCAATTTAGGGTTCATGTGTAGTTTGGAGTTTCTGGAAAAATTGGGGAAATAAGGGGAAAAAGGTACGGGTTAGGTTTTATTATTTTCATTTTGACTTTGGGTAAAACCTTGACCGGGTTTAAAAATTGGGTGGACCGGGTAATGTGGGCTTGGGCCTTTGATATATTATGGTGGATATGGACTCAAATATCATGGACCAGGCTTAATAGTTATTGAATTTCAGCTTTTTGATATCAAAGTTGCAAGGACCAAAAATGTAGAATATGAAAATGCAAGGGCTGATTTTGTCAATCTTCTCAAAATATGTCTCAGGGACTAATCTTGCAAATCTTGAATAAATGAAGGATGAAACTGACTTTTGGATCCCCGGCTTTGACTCTTTAACCAACTTCAACTCTCGTGCTTGTTTTCCGGTTTTCTTGTGATTTTTCATCTTTTTGTGATTTATCCGTACCTGCATATCACAAACACAAAAACACACGTTTTCTTTGCATTTGTTAGCTCAAATAGTCGTTTTGGGTTGGTATTTGGTCAAATAATAGTGAGTGAATAAGCACTCACCATATGTTGAGGTGGAAAAATGGGAGGGTGGGGCCGATTTGATAGCGGGCAAATTTTAGTACATGTTGAACCGGGTCAGACCTATAAATAGTTTTTTAGCTTTTTTATTGAATTTTAATAAATATTCAATGTTAAATCATTGCAGCAAAGTGTGTATTTTGTTTTAATAAATTTTTTTATGAGGTTTATGTAAAATACATTTTGCACGACTTTGACTCGTTTTCATCTAACATATGGTTTGGTTAGGTTTTTGCTAACCGAATATGAAAATTCAATGTTAAATCATTGCATATCAATCTAATTTGTTTTAATATAAAGATTTATGAGGTTTACATTGAATACACTTTGGGCGTCTTTGACCCGTTTTCATCTAAAAATATGGTTTGGTTAGGTTTTTGCTAACCGAAAATGAATATTCAATGTGAGATCATTGCAGTATCAATCTAATGTGTTTTATTATAAAGATTTATGAGGTTTACGTTGAATACACTATAGGGCCGGTTGACCCGTCAAAGCGACTGCTGCTGAGACTGGTGTTGCGGGGTGAATGCATGTGCACCGTATTCGTTTATGGTTGCTACGAAGAATTCAGATTGCCATAACATTCCGACTGGTGGAGCTCATGTTAAGATAAAGTTTTCACCTAGGGTGTGTGTTGGAGGGTCCGATCAGGAAGGGATTGTTAAGGATATGGTAATTGGAGTAATATGTCGAGTGTTATGGGAGGCCAACCGTGGGAAGCCCGTATCCGGCTTTTTAATTTTAGCGCAAGTATGTAATGTATGTGATCTTTTTGGTCTTTATTGTTTCTAAATTGAATTATGCTTACTGTTTAATTCTTGTATGAACTTTTAAAAAACATACAAAGGAAACGAAAATAAAAGTTCATGTTATCATCTTATTTAATATCTTTTTGTCCTAATCTTCTTATTTCCACCATTAAAAATCAAGTTTTGCACATTCGGTGAATTTTTCTTTTACGACTAGAAATTGCGATCCGACTAATCCCAGGGACTGCCCTTTTTGGATAGCCGGAGTCGGCACAGCCGCACAGGTGAACCTCCGTGTCCAATGAGAGTTTAATTTTCTCCTCAGGGTTCGAACCCAAGACCTCTAAGAACTTTCGTCCTAAGAGCCTAAGCCCTTACCACTGGGTCACCTCATTAGTTTGGGTTAAATGTTTTGTACACAAGACTGTGTTTCATTTGAGAGTACATCCATTAATCAATTTTGAGAATATACAATTTATTTGTTTCTGTATTCGTATGTGTTTCATTTGAGAGTACATCCATTAATCAATTTTGAGAAACCTTATACAATTTATTTGTTTCTGTATTCGTATTTGTTTGAGATTTTGCTATAAAGTTTTCATTTTTTGATATTTAGAAGTGTCTATCCATATTTATTATCACTAAAAATATCAACTACCCAACTTATAAAAATCATTTCTTCATTAAGGTATTTCTTACAACCAGGAACAGAACCAGGGGGTTTCGTATGTGCCGGGACACCTATGGATATTTCTATTTAGTGTTAATTTTTGAAGAAAAAAAAAACATTAGTTTTTCCTAAATGTGTCTAAAATGCTCCCACATTACCTAAAGCTCATGATAGACGATTTGATAATGTGACTTCATATCCATTGTAAATAGCACTAAGTATCTATTCAATTTGTTGATATTAAATAATGCATAATTTTTTCCGATCATATCTTACATATTATTGTAATTTGGAACAAGAACTACTTAAGTGTTTGAGATATCTCACGTATTATTGTAGTTTGGAACACGGACTACTCAAGTGTTTGATGTTGGACGGATACTTCTGCTCTTCAAAACTTTTTTGATCAGTTGGAGAAGACGATACATGCATGTTTATTATTTTCATACTTACAAACCAAATTGTTTATAGTACCATTGACACATTATTTATTATTCTTTAATGACGTAACATATTTACGTTCTTTGTTGTTTATTAATTTAGTCACACACGTATATCCTTGATGAATAATTTCTTAAAAAACCCCGTGAATCACCTTCAAGAGCCAAGGGCAATCCGTTTAAAAAGTTGGTTGGTACCTGTCACGTCTGATTTCACACATGGACAATTATATGTGGCTCTTTAGCGTGTCAAAAGCAAAAAAGGTTTGAAGGTTGTTGTTTCTGATGTGGTTTTTCCTTACTTTGTTTACACCAACAAACTTTTTTTTTTTTTGCACGATCTCATCTAAAAGCCCGTCAATTTAACGGGTCTATAAGCTAGTTTTTAATATGTTACACATAAAAGGATAAAGTGGCAAGTATTATGATTTTTAAAATGATTAGCCTTAATTTTTTACACTAAAAGTTTCTGCTCAAATATGAGCGAATTTTGACAGAAAATTTTACACCTAAACTATTTTCTCTATACTCTTTTTTTTCTTTGAGAAATTTAGAACCACAAACATTTTACAAAAAGATATACACAAAATAAACATGGATTTTTATTTGTGAATGTATGTAAGACAGACAATAACACAAATTAGAGGATACGCCGTTGTGTGTATATTTTCTTTTAGATGTTTTGTTGTTCTATCATTTCTTTTGGTTCTTGATTTTTCTATCAATCCGTAAACACAACTTTTAAATTTTCTTTCAGCTCAATAAAATGGAATAAAATAAAATAAAGGGCAAATAATTAAAGAAATGTATCATACTTACCATCATTTCATTTTTTGGCGGGTAGCGAACAATTTTTTTTTTTTTTTTTTTTTTTGAGTACTTTTCTTTCAAATTCATCCTTTTTAGAGTACTATGTGACATTTTTAACTTTCGGGGAAAAAATTTTCTATTAGCTAAAATGGGCAAAAATGACCAAAAATTTCACAAAATACTTTAAAAAGATGAATTTGAAAGAAAATTAACCACAAAAGCTATAAAATTTGTTCGCTGCCCACAAGAAAAAATAGTAGCATGTATTATATTTTTTATAATTATTTGCCCTAAAATAAGATCATTTTTTTTCACTTCTCTTCTTTACTCTTCTTTATCCTTTGCATCTTTATCCTTTGGCTTTTATTCTTAAAAAAACTCGAGAACACAATATCTCATTTTATTTTATTTTTTAATGCCTTTTTTGTGACATTTTTTGTAGTGGCGCCTTAAAATTTGAGTTATACAATTAAAAATTAATTATGCTATTAAAGTTTTAAATATGCAATTTTCAACTTACAATATTTATATTGATAGCAACCCATTCTATTTTTATTTTTTATTTCAAATTTCGTTTACACGATTATTAAATGAACTTTAAATAAGAAAAGTGGGATGTAAAAAAGATGGGATACGTGGCTGTTTAGCGTTGGAAGACAGCTAAGATGAAAATAATCGATGCAGAAAGCAATTGATGAATCATTTACCACCACGCCGGAAATTTATGTTTGTGAATGTGACAGTTGATATATTAAATGTGGCTATATTTTGCTTAGGCCACCCGTAATAATAAGGTTGGAGACGTGTACCACGCCAATGTGTCACCCTTTAGTCGCATCGATCTTTATTTGCTTCACCCTCGCAAAACGGTCTTGGTGCATTTGAGGAAAACTCGATCATCTAAACGACCGAGTGGTGAGAGTTTTAGTTTTGTGTGTGTGTGATTTTGGTTTTGGTGCATATATTTGTGTTTAAGCCAGATATATTTTGATAGTGAAATTAGTCGTAAAAAGATAAAGTGGATGTGACGCTGATAAAGTTGGTTGTGATACTCTCATATCACGTGTAGCCTAATAGTGGTATTCCATCATTTCAAATATCATTTAACCGCCGATTAAAATTTTGCTTAGTTTTCTTCCCATTCCAGATATATTTTGCAACATTTCCTTTCTATCATATAAATAACCAACTAGGGAGTGACAAATTTATGACTCTAATTTCATAAGTGTGTAAGGTTTACTTTCTAATCATCTTTAGTACATCCAACATTTAATTAAGCAGTCGCGCGGCATCAACCGATTTAGGACTTTAGGTCAGTGGGATAGTGAGGGCAAACCCTATGATCAGTTAGTCAATACCACAAAATCAGAAAGCATAGTTACCACTTACCAATAGAAAAACACCATATCATTTAGTCGTTTAACAACGAACAACATGTGTAGTCATTGTTTGAGTATTTTTGCTTGTATATTAATTACTAGTTATAATACCCGCACACGCGCGGGTTTTTTTAAAATTTTTTGAAATAATTATTTAAAATTTTTAATCCTATTGTTAATTGCATCTTATCTATATTTTTTGTATTTATCTTCTACTTGTGTTGTGGATAAATATAAAATAAATAATTTTTTTTTAAATATCTTATCTATATTTTTTGTATTTATCTTCTACTTGTGTTATGGATAAATATAAAATATTACCTAATAAAAAAATTATCTTTTTTTAATAAAATTATTACTAAATTAGGTATGAATTGATTTTTTTGAAATGCAAAATTCCAATAAGGATTTTATTTTATTATATAAAAGATGTGTATTATCTTTGGCAATATTTTGTGGCATCAAAGTTATTCCGGCTTCCTTTCTCGTAACGAATAACTAGTCAATTGAATGTTTGGTGTGGACTTCAAGCAACAGTGGTGTTTGATTAATCTTGATGTTGTACTTTTCCCGCATAACATTGTAAATTCACACATGTTATAAAAGTTTGTGGAAAAAAAAAATTAAAAAAAAAAAAAAAAAAAAAAAAAAAAAAAAAAAAATCTCTAAGATGATCTGTAAAAAGGTTAGTTTTGTTCATAAGATAGGTTGAAACTTAAACTCATTCTTGAAATGTTGGATCAAATTGCATTTCTCAAAATAGTTGAAATTGTACCATCTCATCTTGATAGCCCATCACTCACTTATCATATACTATGCGAAAAGTGAAAAATGGCAACATATAATGTAAAGTTACTAGAAGCTCAACTTGCTCAAAGCACATTTGACTTTGTAAAATCCATATTTTTTTTGTTGTGCGTACACACCCAAAGTGTGTGTTTTAGTATGTGTTTTACGTGTGTTTTTGTGCCTGGCTATTAAAGAAGGGACACGTTGCCATGAAGATTAACACAGGACGGCCACCGAATCACATTGACTTCCTCTTTTGTTTCTTGTCTTCTTTCACTTGTATATTTCTCACTCTATATAAATACCAAGTACTCCCGGCTTTATGGACCTACATCTCTTTCTCTTTGTAGCATCCTCTCTATATAAATCTATTTTCAGAAAGAAACTTACACATACATCACATACACAGCTTGGACTACTATCATGGGAAGATCACCTTGTTGTGAAAAGAATGGCCTAAAAAAAGGTCCATGGACCGCAGAAGAAGATCAAAAACTTATTGATTACATTCAAAAGAATGGTTATGGAAATTGGAGAACTCTCCCCAAGAATGCTGGTAAGTTCTTGATGAATCTTTGGCATATCGATTAGCACGTGCATAGCATGTCTCTATGAGTACTAATCGTTTTTCGGCTATATTTGATTGTGTGTAGGTTTGCAAAGGTGTGGAAAGAGTTGCAGGTTAAGATGGACTAATTATCTTAGGCCTGATATCAAAAGAGGAAGGTTTTCTTTTGAAGAGGAGGAGACAATAATTCAACTACACAGTGTTTTGGGGAACAAGTAAGTCAACTTCTTTGATTGATTTTCATTTGATTAATCATTTTATATAAATTTAAAAGATTAGGTTTTGTTTAATGTATTATATTGGAATTAAATAAGTTTAATTAGTTGAAGATTTTAAATTTTGGTTTCGAGTTTTCTAACCATTTGGTTTTTTTTCGACAGATGGTCCGCTATTGCAGCTCGTTTACCTGGAAGAACTGATAACGAAATCAAGAATTACTGGAACACTCACATTAGGAAAAGACTTCTTCGAATGGGAATTGATCCAGTCACTCACAATCCTAGACTTGATCTACTTGATATCTCATCCATTTTGAGCTCATCTTTCTATAGCTCGTCTAACTCAAATATGTTCGGGGTTCAGCCTATTGTAAACCCCGAACTGTTGAGGTTAGCTGCTTCACTCCTCTCGTCACAACGCAATAATCCAAACCCTAATTATGCTCAACAAAATGGACAAGAAAACCAATTTGGAAACCCTCATCAAGTTCAAGAAAATCATCTAGTCCAGCTTCAAAATCAAGATCACCAAACCCTAATTCAAGAAATCCCTAGTTGTGCCCCATTGAGCGACCCGAGTTGTGTTCCGTTTTCTAGTGAATGTGCCCAACTTATGGAACCAAATGTAAACCAACTTCCATCAAGTTATTCACATTTTAACACGCAAAGTACTTGCCAATTAAATGATTGGCAAAACAATCTTGATAACTTTATCGCGATGGATAACTATGGTTACCAGTCGAATTTGACTTCTAGTGACTACGATTTCACCTCACAAATATCGAACTTATCAACGCCTTCATCAAGTCCAGCTCCACTAAACTCAAACTCAAATTCGACTAATTACATCAACGGAAGCAGCACAGAAGACGAACGAGAAATCAGCTATTGCGGAAACTTGTTCAAATATGAATATCAAGATATCTTGGATTCTAATGTCTTTATGTAATTTTATGAATATATTGTGATTTGGATCCAACTATATGAGCATAGTCAAAAGGTTCTTTTGTTTTTTAATCAACTACGGAGTAGTTTTTTTCTTCAATAATAACGTAATGAATGTTTCCATTATTGTTGTCATTAGTTTGAACTATTTCTGATTGATTGTTTTGTCAATTATAGATCATATACACTAATTCCACATAAAATAATAAAAATTCCGAATGAAAAACTCATTTTTGGTAGAAAAAAATAGTTATATTAGACCAATGTCTTGTCTTGAGAGAGTTGACTATACATGCATGGCGATCTTGACAGATGTACGTTCACATATTATACGATTATATTTTATGGCATCTATTGTCCCACCATATTTAATCAAACTTCTTCTTTATTCATCCAAAAATATTGATTTGACATATATTTTTATGATCTATAAACTTTTATGTTTTTATTTATAACTTACACATCACGACCAAATTATGTAATCTTAAAAAAAACATTTATTCAAGGCCAAAAAATATTAATAGCGCGCGAATATTTAGCTTAAAATAATATTTATGTAGTTGAAAATAAAAAGTTTGTCCGTACGATAGTTATTTTTAAAAAATAATGATTTTCAATAATTGCAAACCACGACAACGGGGTTTTCGTAAATGAAAAACAAAAACTATTTTTTTTTTTTTTTTCGTAATCCCCATCACACTATAAACTATGTCCAACGTACTAAAGATCATTAAAATACAATTTTTCTTCCAGAAAAAGCTAACGTATTTGAATTATTTCAACTTTAATTTATTCGTTCGTATAAACTAGTGTTTAAGATAATCAAAAATTATCTTTGAATCTATTTTATTATTTAGATCAACTCAGGTATCAGTCATGTTTACATTGATTTCATTTGGTATAAACGAAACTAGCAAACAAATTTGTGGTCTTGTTTACATGCATCGATTTCATTGCGGAAATAAAAACTAACAAGTTAATTCTAGTCATTTTGTATAGGTCATTAAAATGTTCGTAAGTTTTTTTCTTGTGTTAAAAAATTTACAATCTTATAAAGAATTCTTTCTGAAATGATTTAATCACCATGAATGTTTACGGATTTGTTGGCTAACAACTTAAATTAACTAAACCTAGTTAATGGACACGTCTCATGTTCTTACACTGCACTATCAACTAATAGAACTTGAAAACGTATCATATATAGATATACTTTAGCTATATGTTCTTAGGTTAATAAATATCCCATTTAAGAGCATGGTTAATTTTGTCAAACCGTGTCATTTTCTTTATACGTAAGCAATCATACTAACTAATAGAGGTAGCCAAATGATCAAAGTGGATAAGTTGGGTGAGCTGAGGATACTAAGTTTTTGAAAAACTTTAAAAAACCGACTATATCGATTTACCCCTACGTATCGTCCGAAGAACAATATGTGTAAGTATCTATACGTATACGTCCAACCGTAAGAACCATTATGCTCGTTATTCGTTAAGAATATTGCATGCTTGAGTCGAGTTGGCAACACTTGTTTTTCCAACGAAATTATTGAATCAAAAACTGTCATTTCAAGTGATGAATTGGGTTGGAAAACAGGAAAACCAAATTATTGTATCATTAAAGACTTTGTCACTTTACAAAAAAAGTGTCATTTCATAGAAGAAGTGATAAAGTAAACAATGATCACAACACTCCAAACAATTTTCTTTTCAAAAACATTTTCCCAAAGGGAATTCACACACAAACAAAAATAAAATAATTTTTTTGAACGAAACAAAATAAAATAATTAACAATTTGGTTTCTTATTTCCCAACAGTCAAACTCCGGCGATTTGGCACCGTACCATCGGCCACCGGCCGGACACCTATACCTTACACCTGTCCTCTTTTAAGGTAACTTTTTTTGTACGTAAAGATTGAAAAGGTAAGATATAACTTTGTCATGTGTTGTGTT
>JARVZY010005512.1:0-29741 GCA_030686995.1 Artemisia argyi | reverse complement strand
TTCACCAATCAAACTCACTTCAACCAAACCAAATCAATTCTTGGGTATCTCATGGTTTTTTCTTGATTTGTAAAATCCCGTGAACGTTCACAACATGTCAAACTCTTCAGATTCTGGCATATCTGAGATACTCAAATTGTATGACATGTTTGATGGCCATAAGATTTCCGACAAAGTACAACAGTTTGACGGTTTTGAGTCTCATATTGTTGTAATGGAATCATCGTGCTCGAATTCTCACGAGAAAGACTCTCTTCAGCCACTTAAATTGCTCGATAATGCAAAGGATTGCTGCATAGAATGTTTTCGACAACTTCATTCACACCTCTCGGTACTTTTTGAGGGAACTGGATTCAAGATGGGATTCGAACGTGCATTTGCAACACTCTTTGGTCAAGATGTTCAGACTTTCACAGACACAATGATTCTTAACTTAAATTACAACAACAACTTGACAAAGGAGAATCTTCCAAAATTGGATCCATAGCTGCCCTTTTTGTGATCAACTAACAACTCCAAGTGTTCATCAATTCGAAATCCACTATGGATTATGACTACGATAGTCAAATGACGCAACAGTGTTTTGCTGATCACTCTGGAATCGAGGTTGACATGTTCAGAGATACACTCCTCCAACTCGTGTGGTTATGTCAAGGAGTTCATTGAGGAAAGAGCACAACACAAACTTATGTATGATGACAAGGTGAAGGCATGTCGGGTGAAATCATGTGATGGTATTGTTGATTCGGGTAAAGCATCGGATGTTGGGTCAGTTGTTAATGAATGCAAAGGATCAGAGACTGATAAGCTTGACACTACCAGCAGTTCAGTGACTCTTGTCACACAAGATATGGATGTAGATATCAGACTGGTAAAAGAACATGTGTCATGTGTTGAGGTACCCTTAACTGATCTACATAATGTGCTTTCTAATGAACGCCAGCACCCTGATCAAATTAAACCCACTTATGACACACATTTGTTGGAGAAGATTGATAGCAATACCCTTTCTAATTCAACAAATATGAGTCATAAAGGGGGAGAAAGTGATCAGGATGCTGAACGTGATGATGAGTCAAGTTCCGTGCTTATGGTTGAGTCTTTTAAATCAAAGGATATGAATGATATGGTTGATAAAGCAGTAATGAACTTTCAAACATATTCTTACAACTTGAAAAACATTGTATTTTACTTGAAAGCGCAATGCAACTAAATGAAGAAAGTTTTCAACATAACCAACCATGTAAAAATCCGGAACTTCCTGATTTCCATGAATTCTTTATGATAAATGATTTAAAAGCTCAGCTTAAAGCCAAAAACTTGACAATCAACAACTTGAAGAAACATATCTCTGCTATGTATGTGAAAAGTAGTTTAGTCGAAACTAGCAAGGACATTGCAACTAAGACAAGAATTAATGAACTGTCAATCTATGTGGCGGAATTACTTAAGGAAAATGAGTATTTGAAAAGGCATCAAAAGGATATAGATGACTCAATCAAAGAAATCTGGACTAAAAATGTAGAACAAACAATATCTTTGATGGCCAAAAATGATGAATTCAAAGCTCAACTTCAGGATAAAGGTTTCACTATTGCAGCACTAAAGAACGAGCTAAGAAAAGCAACAGGGTATAGTGTGAACACTAAGTTTGCAAAAACATCAATCTTGGGGAAACCAGTTTTACAATCAAATAGAAAACAATCGGTTGTTAGACAACCGAATGCGTTTAGATCTAAACGACCAAAATTTTCAAAAACTCGGTTTGCCTCCCAAGTTGATGCGAAACAAGTTTTGACAAAACCAGTCACTACACATTATTTGCCTAAGTTAACCGTTTCTAGTTCTGTTAAACCTCAACAAGTAGCTACTCCAACTCCCAGCACCGCTAGGATTAGTTCAAAAACTGTGTCTAAACCAAGCATTAAGATTCAAAATTCTTATGACATAAATGATTTGCACAAGAACTATGACCTAGTAAAGGCTAGGAAAAGGGCACTACTTTATAAGGATGGTATCTTAGGTTCACAACCTCGCCTGATGCCTCCTGGTTTATTGAGGAATACTGCTAAGGTTCAACCTGTTAATTCTAGGATTTACAATAAGTCATCCACAATGCATAAGAAGCAATACAAACCTAAAACTTCTCCTAGGTGGATACAAACTGTTAAATCTTTGGAGACTAGGAATATCGATAAGCCTTCCGCTATGCATATGAAGCTTAGTAATCCTAGACCTTGCCATAAGTGGATTCCAACTGGTAGAACTTTTAAGTATGTTGAACTTAAGTGGATACCTACCAGAAAGGTGCTTACTGATGGCAATGTCATAGTTGACCGTGAAACCCTCAAGGGTTCGGATACCAATGTCACTAACCCATATATATGCAATCAAGTTTGTTATGTTAGTGCAGGTAGTCCTTACTCAATTTCAGGTACATCAATCACTCACTACATGAGAAGACTCAAAGTCTGGAAGCCCAAAGCAAGCTTATCTACTACTTCAGGAGGTATAGAAGGTCAATGTTGATGTATGTCTGCTATGACGTCTGAATACTTCAGTTCAGGCCTCGTTCTTCAACGACTATGACGTTTGAACACTTCAGTTCAAGCCTCGGTCCTTATTGTCGACATTATAGCGTCTGCTGACAACTCTTCAAGCCCCGGTCTTCAAAGAAAAGAAAGGTGTACGATTCAGTGCGCCTTATCTTCGGAAGAAGAGAAATCTTCTTAGTTTTGACCATTCTCAACAATACGGTTCATGCTTCCTCCATGTTCGTTCAGTCATCAAATGGATATAATTATCTTTGCTTAAATTAATATTCACTTGCTCATTCAAAAATGGCAAACTTCGTATGAAATTTTTGAGGGGGAGAAGAGTGAATAAACTACATGATTGAGTGTATTCTTATTCACATGCTCAATCAAAAATGGCAACCTCGTATGTAATTTTTGAGGGGGAGAAGTGTGAATAAAATACATGATTGATTGTATTCTTATTCACTTGCTCAATCAAAAATGGCAAACTTCGTATGCAATTTTTGAGGGGGAGGAGAGTGAATAAACTACATGATTGAGTGTATTCTTATCCACATGCTCAATCAAAAATGGCAAACTCGTATGCAATTTTTGAGGGGGAGAAGTGTGAATAAAATACATGATTGATTGTATTCTTATTCACTTGCTCAATCAAAAATGGCAAATCTCGCTTGCAATTTTTGAGGGGGAGAAGAATGAATATACCACATGTTGGTTGATGCTTGAAGAATGGTTATACGACTCTCCTCCAACACCTAATGTTCTACTTACTAAGGATGATCGGGATTTATGGTTGATGAATACTTCCAAGCTTCAACGTATGTTGATCATCTAGTTCCTGAAGCTCTTGCTCCGGTTCCTACTGGCTCAACTGGTTCACCTTCCTCAATCTCTATAGATCAAGATGCACCATTTAGAAGTATTACTCAGCTTACTCAAGTAACCCAATCTCTAGTTATTCCTCTAGGTGTTCATGATGACTATCATGATTGTGAAGTTGCACACTTGAATAATGATCCGTCCTCTTGTCCTATTTCATCACGGATTGTTGTTCCTCCAATTGTGCACTTTGTAAATCAACCACAATAACATAATGAAAAATGTCGATTATAATGTCAAAACGGTTAAGAATTTGGACATGGAATGTCAAGTAATCATGGAGTTTATTAGGTATCCCTTGTTTGAGATTGAAGTTTAGTTTCACAAAGGCATAATCTTATGTTATCTTGAAGTCGGGGTTGGTTGGATGAAGATTTTTCGAGATCCTTGCTTGAGCTTTTACCTTTACAATGCGAAGACTTGGATATCTATTTATTTTGGTGATTCCTCATTTTTATTACCACTAAATAACTATCACTTTAAGGAGTGTCACAACTCACACGAAGTTGTCGGTAGTCAAGAGGTGATGTATGTTTTATGATTGATGGTTGGTTGGATGAAGAGTATAGAGTACTTAGGGATTCGATGTTGTACAAACTCTCTACACCGCTCTTTGTCACACATTAGTGCAAGCTTAAGTCACAAGAACGGGGAATTCTCCTTCAGTTTCAAGTTTGGTATATTGGGTTTACTTCATCAGTGGTCACTTCAAAAAGCCTACATAAGGGTTGATTAAGATAGTCATTAGAGATTTTTTGAAGCAATTGATTCTCACATAATACATCTGAGCCAATGTTAATTCTTCTCACAAGATTTCAAATACGTGTGCGTAAAGTGTGTTGTTGATTCTGAGGTATCAAAACCAGCAAGGGGGAAGGAGACATACATCTGAATGCATAATGAGTACATATGATGAACTTAATACTTCTTCTTAATTGAGGTTATCCCGGGAAGACAAATGTCTTAACCGCAGAGAATATCAGTGTATTAACTCGTGGCGTTTGGTGTATCATTCCAACTACATGGGGGAAGTGGTCTTCTTATACTTGTGGTATGTACTACTTCAGCTTTCAGTGGGAAGAAATATGAGAAGAACATTTGAAGTATGAGATGATATTGCTTATCGACGTCTTCATACGAGCTGATATGGTTTATGGTAAAGTGCTTCTGGTTAATGCTTCATGTACACAATGGTATGATGATTCCGATGAGATCGCAACCATCAGGGGAGACATTTTTGTACATCAAGGACGCGCAACAGGTTCATGTGATAGGGCTTAATCATATATTCTAGAGGAGATATCCGCAGAGATTATCAGTGCTTCAACCTGTTACTTTGGTGTCATCATTTCTTCTTGTGTTGGATACATGCGTACAATATGGATTGAGTTGGTATGTGTAAGTTAACTGGAAAGCATTTGGTGAAACGAAGATGTTGATATCTTATTCCCCCGAATAGACAACTGCTCCAAACCATAAAGTAATGTGTACATTGGGGATGTACAACAGGGTCATGTGATCGGGCTTCATCATACATTCCAGGATTGATAACTGTAGAGATGATCTGTTGTTCAACTTGTTACTTCGATGCTATCATTTTCTTTTTGGTCTTTGAGCGTCATACAATGAGACTTTTTGCATCACTTCAACTACTTGGGGAAGTGGTCTCATGAAGATGTTTGTCGGTTTGGGGGAAGCTACCAAAGCTTCACATTGAGGAGGCTAAAACTCAGCGATTTGGTGGTGTCTAGCGATTAACTCAGTTGTGAGATTCTAGTGATTTGTTAACTACTTGTGTTTGGTGAATTGTTGTGACTTAAGTCATTTCGATTAGTCTGATTGTAATTTGACGTTGTGAGTTAATCTTTACGACTTGACTTATTACGATCGGATCTATTGGAACTTGACTTGTAGCGACTTGACACTTAATGCAAATTGTCGCTTAATCCAAGATCTCTCTCTAAGTCTAACTCGCATATTACATCTTTCGGTTTCTTTTGTTGACTTTAGTAAAATCCCGGGAAGGAATCGATCTCTCGATTTAAGTCACAAGAGTTGTAAAATCCCGTTTAAGATTATGTCATGGCATCTAAAGCTTCAGACGAGTATTCAGGAGCCTCGAAAGCTTTGGTGGTGAAAGTTTAAGAGATGTTGACTACTGACTTCTACAACAAGCTGAATGATACTTTCATTTTGGTACTCATGTCAACATCTTTTTAAACTTAATAGTATCCTTTGTACATATATTATACCTAAATGTATATAGATATATAAAACCAACAAAAACCTATAAAAATCAGAAAATTAGAAAATAACAAAAATAGTTTTTTGTAAGGCATGTCTTCTGGCATCGATAACATTTACGGTCCTAGAAATGTCATTCAATAATGACACGGGTCTTTAAATGAAGTTCGAACAGAAGTTCAAAATGTTTTCAAAACATGCCTAAATGGCTTGCAGTCATTTCAGTCTGTAACCCGGACTTCAAAATTATGTCTTGCTATTACTTCAGATAGCAACCCATTTTTCAAAATGAGGAAAACACGTCGCCAAAAAGACGGTTGTTCCTTTTACCTGGTGAAGCTCATCAGGGCATGGATTACTTTACATCCGTGCACCCTCAATCTGATGTACGCTTCAGTGCACCATTTCTTGTATAAGAAGAGAAATCTTCTTCTTATCGCCAATACTTTCCCTTCTATGATTTTTCCGGGAAGTATTTGTGAAAAACTTGGTGGTACCATGAGATTTTGTTTGGAAATCAATTTGAACTCAAATTTTGATAAAAAATTTTCACTCAATCAATGACATCACTTATTTATGTTTTAACATCCGTCATTGATTGAGGGGGAGAGTGATTTCTCAAAATTTTATGTATCACCAAAACTCTCCACACTTTGTACAAAAACCTTGCAATAATACACTTTGTAATAGTTATGTGTCAGAATGAGAAATTTTCGAAGAGTTTTCGTTAATACTTCAAATCTTTTGTAAACTCATCAAATCTGACACATAACAACCTCCCTCACAGACTGAGGGGGAGCAGAAAAAGGTTCCTTTATCAGAAAATATTAAAACTGGCCGCATTTCTCTCCCAAACACTTTATAACTTATTTAAATCAATTGAGATCCAAAATCTCAAAAGGTTTGAAATTTTTGATCGAGGGAGAAAATGTGATTTAAATATGAAATCTGATAATCAAAAGTGATCTTTTGGACTCAATAATAGGCTCCCACATATGTGCTAAACTCTTTCGAATATCGATGCACATATTGAGGGGGAGCAAAAGGTGTTTGTGGAAGTAATACCAAAGACCAACCATTTATCTTTATGCATGGAGTTATAAGGATGGTTAAGGTTAGGTATGAGTTCCCATGATCCACCAGAACTGGAAGGATCTTCCCAGGGACAATCCATAGATAGATTAGAAGTCCTTAGGAATGATTGAAAAAATGAGAAAAGTGAGAAAGGGAAGAGTGCGGACTGAGATAGAGCTAGGACTGGAACAAACCCAACAAGGTTCTAGCGATGAAGTCACGGTAAGCACTGAAGGGGTTGAAGAATGAAAAAGAAATGAAATTTGAAAAGGGTGAAAAGAAATAGCCCTCCAAATATTCAACCTTAGGGCAGAAACCGGGTTCAACGTTCATATGCTACTAGTGGTTACTAAGGTAACACTGGTATTGAAGACAAGACGTCATACCCAGTGACGTACTGCACTAAACTTCCCAACCATTCAAGTTCTCTTAAAAGAGCTTGTTTCATTCTCACGGGGAACCTTGTGCTATGTATCGACCTCTCATTGCGAGCTATGTTGATACCTAAACAGGAGACGCCTCCCCAGTCTCCAGGAGCGGATCAAAACGCACTATTGAGTCTAGAGCCATGAGATCATCCATAAATCTCAATAGGACACACTTCCAAATATGCTTATTGTTTCACACAATATGGAAAGTAAGATAAAATACTTAGAGTCCTACGCATTATCCTTGTGGTATTGCCAGAACATCCGAGTGATATGAAAATATTCACAATGAAGATGGAAATCCTTCTAGAGCGAACATTACTCAAGCTCTTGGTAGGTGACATGTGAGATCCATCTTGGATCAATGATCAAGTGACAACTGGAAAGCGACGATGGTGCGATTCAAAATTGAATCAAACTTGTTCCAGGATATGGATTGACGGATACTTTTGCAAAAACCTTTCAATATGCTCACAAACTAATTTTCGAGTACATTGATTATGTAAAATCTTTCAAACAAAAGTATTTTTGATGAAAATGTGATTCAAAGTATAAAACTCTCGTCGTGTCTCAAAAATGTTTATCATATGACACGCGAGTGAGTTCTATAAATCAATTTCTCATCAATCCGTGAATATCAATTCACCGATTCACTCTATCGTGCTGTCTAGTTTGAGACGTTCCGGTATGAGAACATGCTTAGTATGAAGATTCCTAAGTGGATTCTTTGGAAGATCCATTACTACAAGCTGGAAATTCCTGTCAATGAGAGTATTATTTAACAGATACTCTACCTGATCACAGGTCACCGGAGGGTAGTCTGTCCTCGCAGAACGAATGACAAAGCCATATTCGTTCTCTATCTTTATTGCTAACTGTTTTATTTCAGGGATACATATAAAGATGGCATTGATGGTTCCTATTTCCAGCTGAATCGGGTCAATCCATACCTAATGCTCACACATCCTACGCGATGTCTAGGATGATCATGAAAGTTAAAAAGACTACCAACAATGTTTCCGCAACTCTGATGAAAAGTCTCCTAATACAGAAGGGTGTGAGCATGACGGTCCCAATGTCACTACATCACATGAAGGCAATACGACTAAGGATGAGCTTGGAGATTTATTGTGTCTGATGATCTCAAAGAAGCTCAAAGATCACACAACTCAAAGGAATTCAAATCACAAGTTCATTGCTTGATGTACAAAGTCAGCACAAAGTGAAAAATCAGACCCTACGAGCTACAATGTCTTAAGAATGCTTGAAGATCAAAGAGCTTAATTTCCAAAGGTGACCTCGCTTAGGGAGAGATAGTTAGGAATACAAATATTCCTATAAAAGACTCGGTCACCTAAATATTGTAATAGCATTAAGATAGCTCGTAGTTAGTTTATTATCTAGATAGTTTAGTTTAAGTAACACCGTGGAAGAAGGACGGGTCTTTACCCACTGTATGTCTGGTGTATGCTTATTCATACACCTTTATTTGACACAAAACCGGACCAATGAGACCAAAAACTAACCAATTATGCCAAAAATACGTTGTTTTTGTGTTTTTGAATGTGCAGGTATGGATATGAAAGAAATGGACAAAAATAGTGAGAAAATGACAAATACGAGCACAAGAAATGGAAAGGAGCATAAAGCCGAAGTCGGGAAAGCTATTTTCATTTACGGATCACATTTGAGTTCAAATGTTTCAAAATCAAACTTGAAGAATATTCATTTTTCAAACCTAGCCCTTGGATCAAGTTTACAAAAATGGCAGAATCAGTCCTTATGATTTCAGAAATTACAAAAGTGGTCATTTTCAGTCCACCAGCCATCCAAGCCCACCACCATTATATTCTAAACCGAGCCCAAACTATAAACACAACCCGACCTAATTTCCTTTTAATATAACCCGGTCAACCCAACTTTATCCCACAGTCAAACATAAATAAAATAAAACAAACACACACCCCGCCCTTTTAATCCCCAATTCCCAGTTACTATTCACCCTCTAGAACCCTAATTTACACCAACTCCAAAATTACTGTGATTAATGGTAATAAAGTCTAATCAAAGGCCTTCTAGAAGACCTGACAACGTGTCAAAGGCTATGACGCATGAGGAATGACAGCTGGCGATTTGATGCTTTTTGATTGGTGGAGATACCCTGGCATGCAATCCAAGGGCTGTTTTTGATTGTGAGATGATTAGATTGATCTAAAGGGTGATATTGAGATTCGAGATGCTTCCACAGAGCCCTAGAAGACCTCCTTAACAGGCTATAAATAGTCCTCTCCTCACCACATTTGAGCTTGTTAGTCACTAGGATAGGAGTAGGGTAGAGTAGCTTAGTAGTATAATTTTCAGCTTGTTTAAACGTTCTTAAAGCTTCTTGTTATTCTATCAGCTTTGTTAGTGTACTCCTTTAAAGTTTTAAATAAAATTTAGTCTTCACTCTTTGTCATTTAAATTTCCAGTGCAATTTAAAGTTCAAATCTATTTAATGCTCTCGTTAATTGTTTTCGTAAGTTCATCTAAGCTCAATCTTAGCTTGTGATGAAAGTTGGTTAATGATTCCTGCTTCTAAATAGTTTTGTGTTCTGAAAGTCAAAGGAGGTATGGTGATGATGAATCTGGTGATTCTGGATTGGTTAAGTTTAGATTCATGAACTTGAGGTGGTGATTAAGCCTATTCAAATATGGGCTTGGCTGAGTTTGAATGTGAATCGTTAGGATCATAAAACTTGTAAGCTTCAATTTTTCTATTCCAAATCTCAATTCTGCATTTCATAGTTCAGTAGCTTAAATTGGTGTTTTGTAGTTTATCTGTTGCTATTATCTGTTTTACTTCATTGATTGATTAGTGTAAGTTGATCAGTAGTAGCAGCTTAGTAGTTAGAATAGAATTTGTCTTATGTTTGAGCTTAGTCTACTGCCTAACATTGCAAATCTGTGAATCTGAGTGTTTGATGGTACTTGTTGTTGATTACTGTTCATTTGCTCTCTATTCATGATTTGTAACTCAGTTGGATAAGTATCACTGTGAATTGTTGCTTGAATCATAGAATGATAGTGTTATTTGTTAGTTATGGTGGTGTTTGGATGATGAGGCGAAAAATGAACCACTTTTAGGGGGTCATTTAAGCCGGAATTCGAATTTATTTGATCAAATATTGCCCTAAATCATTCCTTTTCTGATTTTAGGTACTTTGGGAGAGAAATCTGGAAAAGGAAGCAATTCGGACGTTTTTGGAGCATAAAAGTGAAGAAAACGCCAAAGTCTTAATTTTCCTTGCTGGGAACAGTAGGTGACGGCTTCAAGAGTAACATCCTGACGGCGTCAAGAGCAATTTCCATGACGATCCAGAACAGATTTGACGGCGTCACAAGGAAGGGCGTCAAGAGGAAAATGCATGACGGCCTGGAAATGATTAACACATGACGGCGTCAGAAGTAGATCAAGGCAGTCCGAGAATTATTTTGGCGGCGAGGTGACGGCGTCACCTATTTGGTCTTGACGCCGTCAGACCCTATTTCCTATATATAGTTTTCTAATTTTTACACATAAAAGAGAGAAGTTTTGGAGAAACCCTAAGTATGATTTTGGTGCGAATTTTACAGGTTTTTCAAGGGTTCCAACCCCTTGATACCTTGCATATGTAATTAAGATAAGTGTTCTTTTAATTCAATCAATATGTCTATGTGTTGGTTGTCTATATCTTGTTCTTGTCTTAATTCCATCATGCTAGGCTAGATCTATCTTGTGTTTGCTTGGATCTAATGAAACCTAGATGTTGATTTTATGTTGATTACTTGTTTATAGTTTGTTTTGGATGAATGAATTTATATGTTAGGCTTAAGAAAACTGGCAGATCTCCAAATGGTAACATGCTTGAACGTCTTAGGAAACATGAACCTATTGCACTAAGGTCTTTATTGGTTGTATTTAATGCATGAGCCACTGTTTACAATCCCTATAGTTGTGCTGGGCATGGTGTAGGAGGAGATAAGAGCTCATAGAATTGGGGAGTTATGTGCGATACCCCATGAATGGTATTAAGGAATACAATCCGTCATCCATACCACTATAACAAGTAATTAACGTGTAAAAGATGTCTAGGGAGTAGTGAAATCTAAGTAAACACATTTTCTCCACTTATTGCTCACAACTCTAGTATAATTTAGTTTATTTCCATTTCTTGTATTTTATTTTGATTGCATCTTAGTATTGGGTTAGTTGACTAGCAACTAATTCCGCCCAAATCCTTCAAACCCGAGATTTTTACTTGCTTTCTAAAAAATATAAAAATACAAAAATAATCATCTCTCACCCTTAGAACTAGTATTTAGGTTTTCTAATCCTAGCGACACTATTCCTAGCTGAACGATCAATCCCCCGGTACTTGTCACTATACTATACTACAACGATCAGGTACACTGCCTGGTGGGGGTTGTAAGCTTCTCAAGATCCCTTGAGAGGTAAAGCCTGGTGCAATTCCCACGCATCATTGGATCTGCTTAGTTTTTAGTGTAATTGTTGTTCTTTTGCTGAGTTTTCTGCACAACTTGTTCACTTTAGGCATAGTATGATCTAATATAGCATTACTTTGGTAGTTTACTTGACTAAAGTCAAATTAGCTTAGAAATTCATTTCAACCTGCTAGTGTGTAATCTGATCTTACTGTTCTTGTTCATCTGTTGCATTAGATGTTTAAGCTAGGGATTTTAATGTTTCAACATGTTCATTTAACACCTGGTAGCAGATTTAAGCCTTTGAAATTAAATTTAGTCAAAGTTGAAGTGCAATTTCAAAAGTCAAATCTGATTTTCATTTCTTGCACACCTGTTTTCTGCCAACTATTCTCAGCTTCAATTAGACTAGCAATTGATAGTTTGTGATGGGGCTTTTTAGGTTTTTAGCATCTCAGTATGGTAGTTTAGCTTTTGCCCCCTTAATATTCTAGATTAGGACTTATTTGGACTGCTTATTAAGGCCTGCAAGTTAGGTGCTTAACACTTGACTGCTGAATTCAACTTAGGCCTGCATGTTTGTTTTTAGACTTTCATTCTGTGTTTGAGTATGTAATCTGAGAAGTTTTGAGCTTGCATAAGTACTTTTCATTGTTCCTAGTCTTTGGCTTAATTAGTTTCTCATTCTGCTTATCCTATTGCTTATTGTCAAACTGCTTATTGATCTCTGCTATTGATTCTGAGCTTATTTTAGTTTATATTGAGTACATCTGAGCTCATTTGAGTATTTTGCATATGTGTTTCAAGTTTCACACAGTTTTGATACAAGTGCTTATTAATAAGCACTTGTATTAAGCTATTTTGCACTCATTAAGCACTTCTGCATCTTATTTGCATTTCAAAAATTTTCTCCAAGCTTCTTATAATATTTTAGATTTTTTGTGATTTTTTCATTTTTTTCTGAATTGTTTTACTATTTTTCTTAATTTTTCTTAGTTTAAATTCAATTTTTAAATACTTTTTAATAAATAAAAATCAGAAAAAGCCTTAAAAAATCAAAAAATATTTTAGATAATTATTTTCTACTATTTTAGATTTTTCAAAGTTAAATATTCATTTTTCCCATTTAATTTACATTTTCTTTTATTTTTAAATTACTTTTTAAATTCCAAAACTAGAAATAAATTAATAGAAAATAAATAAAAAAACCAAAAAAATATTTTTCTTTTTCTGAAAATTCTTTTTAGTTGTTTAAGATTTTTAGAAAATTGTTTCACATTTGTAGGATAATTTTTCATTAAAAGTTACGTTTTAAATCGAACATTACGTTTTTAAAATCGCGTTTGAATTTCCGTTTTAGAATTTAATCACTTGTGTATACATAGCTTGTACATCTTGCATAATTTGTGATTGCTTGTCATTATTTGAGTTTCTTAATCACTATTTTCACTATTCCACTTTTCACGACACGGTTTTCACGAATCGAAATTCTAAGATTCCATTCACGCCTTCACACGGACTACGACCTTTGGGTTATCCGTATTTCCTGCGGATTTTTTTGAGTAATACTATACTATATATACTTGATTTGAAACACATCAATGCCTGATCCACAGCCCGGGTATGAGCGTTTTTATTTCTTTGTATAAATACCCCCTCTCCCACCAAGGGAGAGGGTTGAAGCTTCTAATCATTCAACTAGTTTTTCTTTCACTTTCTCTCTCTAAGTTCTCAACTCTCTCTCTCTCTCTTTCTCTCTCTAAACTCTTCTACTATTCTTCTTCTATAATTCTAATCTATCTAAACACAAAACCATGTATGCTATGATTATTGATATTCTACAACATAGTAAATGTGTGAGTACGATGAGCAAGTTTCATATATCCTACGACGCTTGCTTAGCTAAATAGCATGAATGAGATAATGTGCACATTAAAATATTAATGGCTTGAATCCAATGTTTAAATGTTAAAGATAGTTATCATATAACCAGTGAGTTAATGATGACTAATAATGGCATCCTTCGGGATGATCGAGTTAATGTTGATAATGGTGGTATCCTTTAGGATGACCAACATAATGATGTTAATGGTGGTATCATTCGCGATGACCAATGTAATGATGTTAATGGTGGTATCCTTCTAGATGACCAATGTGATGATGTTAATAACGATATCCTATGGAATGGAATGTATTGCCTTCACCAACAAGGGGTTGCGTATATCTTTGGCATATAAAAATATCCCTAAAGTAAAGTGATAAAGGTATGGATCCAAGTCTAAAAGTTAAAAAGGTAATGTAAAGTGTAATAAGAACGAAGAGAAAGAAAGTAAAGTAAAAACGAGTAATAAGTACGCGTGGTATGTCGAAAGTGTATAAGTAGTATGATTTATAATCTCCTTAATTAAATGGATTGGGACGCCTTTTCATTTAATTAAAGAAAATGTGAATCGCTGAACCATAAGTATATTTTCTTAATTTACATCGATTGAGACGTATTTCCATGTAAATGAGGAAGCTTAAATGAGTGGGCTTGTATATATCTGACATGGCATGAGTAAATAAGAATAGTAGTAACCGGGTTTCAAAACATTATGTTTAATCTCCAAATCCTCAAACTTTTATTATTTTTTGTTTATAACATATAATTTTTTTTCACTACAACTATCTGCCGCTATAAAATCTCGTTGCTATGCACGGGTACTCGTCTAGTTAATATAAATACATGCACACAGTTTGACATTCAAAGTGTAAAATAATTGCTTGTCCTCGTTACTATTTTCGTTTGTCCCACAAAAATTGTCCAATTTCAGTAAATACAATTACAAACTTTTTCATTTATGATTTTACCCTTCGTTATTTACTATCACATTTTAAGATGTTGGATTTAAAAGGAAACTTACGCCATGAAAAAAATCACACGTGATTTGTTATTTTAAAGATCATATGTGATTTCACAAACCATATGTGATTTTTCAGAGCGTAAATTTTTAACACTCATAAAAATAAACTAAAAAAAATTCTTTGAAAGCATGTAGAAGTATTCCTCTATATAAAGATTACTAGCTTCATAACCCGCCCGGTGGGCGGGTTTGCATCATATTATTGCTTGACAAAATCTAACCGGACGTAAGTAAACAAAGAATAACGACAAATATTTTAAACAAATAAATTGGAAACACAAAGAAAGAGTTCAAATCCTTGTATATATAAAGAAAAATGATAAGTATGAGAAAAAATAGATTACATTGATGCTTATTCATATACGAAATAAAATTTGTTTGTAGACAAAGTTTGTCGTGGAGTTTATGTATTAGCCGTCTTTGTCAAAACAAAAAACCTTCCAATCTTTCTTGCCACATATATAAGTTACAGCTTTTTCATTATAATGTATAAAATTAATATTTGGACAACAAAGTAACTCAATATGATGAGTAAGAACAAACTGAAACCCATAAAGCTCTTTAGTTAGGGTGACATTGTGTTCCACATTAACATCATCCTGGTTTCTCTTAAAGTTGGGGTGTTCTTTCAACTGAAGTATGAAAATAATGTTTTCCGCAACAGTATGAGGCTGCAAAACATAGACGTTGGTCAAAGTCAATACTTTGTCAAAACTATAGAATACAATGTAGCATATGCTAAGTATTTAGTCAATCTTTATAGCATTAGTTAGTTAATCTTTATAACAATTACTTTATGATCCAAACGTACTTATAGCTTCACCAGCTTGTCCTTTAAATGATATGTATTGCGTTTGCCTATCTACACAGCAAAAGCATTTATTTTTTTTATCAGGATCATAACTTTATAACGATAATCAAAGAACCCTTTAACTAATTATTTGCGTAACACATCACGAATATAGGTCAACCCCTATGAACCAAGTAATAAGCAAATGAGTCAAAATTGAAGCCTTTACTTTTACAAACATGAAACACGTCATATGCGTAAAACAAATAAGGGATTGCCCATAATGTATATAAACGCTTACAATCTCTTGAATAATTCTGTTAGGTTAGATTAATGTATGCATTTGTAATGATACTCAACACAACGATTTTTCATGACACTTAACAAACATGGACAAAAAGAAAAGTGTTTGTGGACCAACTCAATGTGACCTAAACCAACATGTATTTTGACACGTATTTTAAATTATTTATCTCGACGCATTACCCAGCTCACCAACATGAATCGAGAGGGAGAAGAACTACCTTTTTCCTCAAGACATCTTGGTTTTCAAGTTCTTTCTTAATCCATTTCTAATTTTGCTTCAATCTCTTTCGCTATTCTCGCTTCTTCGCCCTGTTCAATTGAAAATATACTTAAAAACCATTAGACTGAAAATGAGAGGCTTTGTTAAAGAGGCGTACCTTTCCACCATTCTTATGCGCAGACGGACCTGGATTGTGGTGTGTCCCCTTTGCCTCTAACCCACAAACCAAATGCCTCCGTCAACCTGTCATTAAATTTTTTTGTCGGCATTCACGCCTAGGGCTGAGCAAACGGACCGGCCGGAACCGGACCGACCGACAAAACCGACCGGACCGAGACCGACCGGACCGGACCGACCACATTCGGTCCGGTCCTCGGTCTAAGCTTTTTGCCAAATTCGGTCTCGGTCCGGTCGGTCCGGTCCGGTCCGTCCGGACCGACCAAAAACCCGAAAAAACTTGCCTAATTGGACCGGACCGACCGAAGACCGACCGGACCGAGACCGGACCGAGACCGGACCGACCATATTCGGTCCGGTCTCGGTCTATGGTTTTCCGGTTCTCGGTCTTCGGTCCGGTCCGGTCTTGGCCGGTCCGGTCCGGTTTCCGACCGATGATCACCCCTATTCACGCCTGCTGAATGTTGTTGTTGCTGATGTTCTTGATAACGATCAACACGCGATTGGCCATCACCCTATAACTTCACAATTCAGAATAACATTAGAAGTAACAAAACCTTTTAAACCCATATTAGCAACACATATCATGATCCAAACTCATATCCGCAAAACCACAACCCATCAAATGTAAACATTCTTATCGACTTATGGACAATCACATTCAACCAATTGTAGGCATTCTTATTGAATTTAGGACAATCACATTCAATCAATTGTAGTCTACTGGTATAATCGAATTATTAGAATTCTATTTAGGTGCATCTAGTTCTTATTAAGAGCTTATTGGCCCTGTTTAGTAATATCACAAAAAAACCAATTTGACAAAATGAAAGAATTGAATATCGAATGATTAAAATTAGATATGGTTCACTTTGTAATACCTTTGATTCGTAAATTCGCCATGGAAAGACTCCACTTACTGACGCATGCGCTCAACAACTTTTTTGTTTACTCCTAACCTGCAATAGCGTCACAAACTACCAGAGTCAACGACACATATTTTGAAATTGCCTAAAAAACTATGCCAGTATAGGCATGTTATTGAACTTGCCTGAGCAGCCCATATTTGTACTTCTACAAATGAATAACATATTTGCACTCCCGAAGGTCTTGCTATAATGCATACATGCCTTAGTTATTTTGTTCAGAAACTTTGATTATTATCGTGATTATACATTCTTGTGTACTTAAAATAAATCGACAATTTAAATATGAGCATTTTGGGTTATTGGCTATCTAAGAAATTGGAACTAACCTCAGCCATCTTTTTTGAACTACAAAACACAACACCGGTTGACTCTGGTGCACAACCAAGTTCCAATCCTGTTTCAGCAACAACTTAAAATATTTAATGATTTTGACATAAAATGTTTCCAAAGCATTGAAATACACACATATACATAAAGTAACATATGAAAAACATAAGTCTATAGCACAAAGTCTGATCATCCTCATACAGTTAGGTCCCTAATAGCTAAGAAATTTTAAATTTTCATACTTATCAGTCATCCAAAAATCTCGGGTGGAAACAAAAAGCACAATAATTTATTTTTACTTGAACTCTTTTGACGTTAAGTTGCCATCGTTAGCTCATAGCAAGCATTCAATTGGTTATAAACTCTAACTATGCTTATAATGCTTTTCCAGCCATCAAGGCTTGAACGCACAGAATGCTATAGTGTGTCCACCAAAACCAAACGAATTTGCAACCGATGTACATTACAAAAATCTTAATAAGTCTACCTATTCCCATAAAAAACACAAAATCATATCATAGTCGCAAATGGGAAGAAAAAAAGTTAACTCACAAACGTTGATTTCTTGTTGCTGCTTCTTATTTGCAATAGTGTCAAATTCAACTACAGGCTCCGGGTTCTATATTTACAAATAAATTCTTAAGATTCACAAAGAAAGGAGAACGATTGCATTATGATTAACATAAATGATGAATGTAAAAAATGATTAATGGAGATATGAAGCCACCCCGTTTGTATGGCTTTAACTGTAGCAATTTCTTCCAGACATTGAGTTGCACCTACGAAGTGTCCTATCACTGACTAAAACATCTCAAAACAACAATTAGTAACGGGATCATATATGCATTGATATAAAAAAATATTTAGATAATTTAGGTTTGGATCATGATATGTGTTGCTGATATGGGTTGTAGTGTTGCTGATATAGTGTTGTTGATATGCCTTTTGTATAAATAATCTTCTGCAAATGAACTTATGTGTGTATGTCTAAAAACAAAAGCAACCACAAATTCTTCACAAATCCAATCGCTACTTTCTTTTTGAAAATAACCATCGTCACCTTGATAAATTAACAGATAAATAATAAGAAACTCACTCTCAACAGTTGGTGAAAAACCAAACCTTCATCGGACACTCAACAGTTTCTTCAAATAATAAGCAACCCACCGGATCTCTATACGTTGAATAGACCGGAGCGTCTTCATCATTGATAAGAACAACTCTGTAACTATAGGACATAGAAAACCAAATATCGTAATTACTTATACTACCAAATAACACAAAATATTATATAAACCAATAATGACTTACAACTCATCCTCCGTTAGCATTTCCTGTGACAGCCTGCATTTATTTTATATAGGCTGTTGAGCAGGAATAACTTATAAATAGGTAAACTGACACTCGATAAAAAGGAAAATCTATGAAATTCGAACAAAGTAATTACCTCCAGAGCATACTGAAACAGGAACGAATGTTCAGTTCTGATCCGAACCACAATGTAAAAGCCAACAGATTAGATCAAAATAAACCATATCAAAACATATGTCAGGCCAAGAAATAAAAATACAATATTGTCAGGCCAAGAAAATTGAGGAAAGCTAACAGAGCTTGCAAAGACTATTTGATCATGAACATAATTTGACTAAGCAACTGATCTTGACTGGTTTTATGCTAAAGTTTGAGACATTTCGGTCAAGCAAAAGTTTTGTTACATTGGTCTTCAATCTCGATGCCATTTCCTGGTAAAAATAACATATGTATGTAAGCAACACTGAAGAAGCCAGTGAAACCATTAGTGATAATTAAATATTAACTAATTATAGAATTTATACTATGATGTAATTTGAAATAGGAAGCAATGCAAAAGGTCTATTACATGGACTGTTCTTGTATGTGCAGAAAACAAACAAACTTCGTAAAGGAACAAACTTCATAAAAGTAACCAAATTGGATCTACATCTGTCTAATGTGAAAAAAAGAGCACCTTATCGCCCATCTCACGCAGCTTGCCAACACTCTTTTTTATTTATTTGTATTTCGTAAAACCAACAATCATATATTTTCTCCGAAGCGCAATCCAAAACACCCTGATAAACCTACAACTAATGGTTATCATTCACAATATTCAAAATGATAGTGAACCCCTAATTCTAATTTATAATCAAAACACCTTAATTTTTTGATGGAACCACACTCCAATCATAAAACCAAACTCCATTCAATACCCACTAAAACTAAGCATAAATTAGTCATAAATCAGTCGAAACAATAAAGAATTACATACCTTCGAATAGTTTGAAGAAATCGTTGGTTAGAATTGTATTTTGTTAGGATTGTTAGGTGTGATTTGCTGTGAATCTGTGATTTCTTTTCCAAATTTAAAATGGATCATATTGATTAATAGGATAATGATGGAATGTATTCAAAATTAGTGAGTGAATTATGGAAGGTGAGAATCAGTTTCAAAAATGACAAAGATCATAGGGAGAAAATGAAGGGTTTATGAATTTCAAACTTGCCTTTTGTGTTTAAATGTTGTGTGCTAAATAATGTGAAATTTTTGTCCATGACATATTTGTTTTCCAATGTCTATCACAAAAACTTACTTGCTCCAGTGGTAGGAGTGTTGGTTCTTGTTGTGCAACACCAGGGTTCGAATCCCTTTGGTGGTGATTTTTTAGTACAATTTCGTGGTGCTTCGAAAATTGTAAATGCCAAGTGGCATTTAGGTGGCATTATGAGTCATCACTTGTAATGCCAAGTGGCATTTCGAATGCCATGTCATAGTTTCCACCTCATGGTATAGCTTTCGAAGCATCATGTGCAACTCATAACTTGTCTCATATATATGTAAAGATTTAATTCTCGTCGCGTGTTGGGTCTAAGGGCACCAAGATCATTGGGAAACAAAGTGGTGTTATTTTGATTAGGTGAGTCTAGTAAATTGTCTAGCAAATATTTTGGATACATTGCATTGCATATTATACTAATCTCATTACATTGCATATTTTAGTTGTGCAGGTATAGTTGATAACTTCTTGGTTCATCACGTAGAAGCTTTTGAAGTTTGAAAATTGGGTTCATCTTATGGGATTATGTAATGTATAGAAACAAAAACAGTTTTAATTTGGTTATATATTACGTAATTAATTTGACTAATGTAACTTAAACTATATTACCTCTGTTTCGGATACACCAAAGGGTGTGTAGAGATATTGTGGTAGGTTCATCTTTTTGGTACATTGTCGAGCGATATTTTGTAACTTGAAGTATTACAAATGGCTTAAATGTTTCGAGCATTGGGTACGCTCGTGCGGTGGATAAAAAGTGCTGCCACGTCAGCAAAAATCTCATTGCACCAGAAATCCCATGACACCACATTCTGGCTGTAACCCTTGGCACAAAAAAATGTGGTGCCGTCGTCCATTTTTTTTCTTCATAAAATAAAACATACACAATATTAATTAAAATAAACTTCATTAATTCAAAAAAAAAAAACATTACATTAAAAAAATGCATAAAAATAAAAACCTAGTATACATGCTCCACAAGATAAATTTAAAATAAATATGACAATGAAATTAAACTTCAAGGGTATAAAATGTAAATTAATTATTTATATTAAAAAAAAAACTTTTTGGTCTTTTTCTCCGTGACCTACAACTCAAAAAAGAAGAAAAAAAACACGCAACATATAAACACAAACACAAACACAAAATACAATCACAAACCCACAAAAAAAAAAAGAAAAAAAGACCCACCGCCTTGGCTAGCCACCACGGCGCAAGCAACCATGGCGCCACCCACGGTGTGGTGCGTCGTCAGATTTGTTGGGCTGGTGGGAGGGCGCGAGGCTACCAGCCAAGCGTACCTCGTGCTCTTAGTGATGCTTCATTCCTATCAATACTTTGTTATTGCATCTAATTTCTTATGCATTATATGTTTGTGTTTCTGTTATATGCTTCAATTAATAGCATTTAAAGTCATTTTAATTTGTTGCATGCAACTGTTAAACACAAACTAATTATGTTTGGAACTGCATTTTGCGTATGCAACATTACTTTGACTTCTAAAACTCAACATAGAGTTTAGTTACAACTTAATTGGAATCGGTAAATGAATCCGATACATAGCCACACCCCCAAGTTCCCAATCTTCATTTGGTTCTTTCCAAAGTCTCTCATTCTCCTCGGAATCAGAAAATGAATCAGACACGTAGCCATACAACCCAAGTTCCCAAGCTTCCTCACGTTCTTTCCTAAGTCTCTCCTCCTCCTCCTCTTGTTTAGCCATTGCTTCTTATGCCATTGTTTTTATCAATGCTTATTGGTCTAATCTCATTTGATAGCCCGTTCTTCTTTTTCAAACAGTTCCATTATTTCTTCTTCATTTAACATTCCCCCACCAGCTACCCCACTACCATTCCCATAAAGTGTATCCTTAGGGAAAACCTTAATCAAGTTTTTATTTGTAATGTTAAGAGAATGGTGTGGTCGATTAAGAAAAAACACTGAAACGTTATGAACAATCACATCAGCTCCTACAATGATATCATTTCCATAACCCTCCTCCTCGTTAATGATTTTGTGATGTATTGCACCAGGTATTGAACCTGAGAGATGTTTAAGAGTTACTGTAAGATCGCCAAGGACATTTGGAGTACATGACTTGATTATTGCAACAACTTAATCAACTTTACCATTATTGATAAAGCTCTTGATATCACATAAACATCTATACACCACCCCCCATTAGCATTTACAAAGGCAACCGCGCTAAGCCATGGCTCACGTGAAAAATCCTCATCCTCACTCACATCCTCAATAACTTTCCTAATATACTCTTGTATCGAAATTACACGCTCCTGCCCATTTTCGCTAATATCTGCTTGTTTACGACGCTTAGCCAATTGAACAATACCAACAGGACCGGGTATTATCCTAACCTCCTTTTCACGGCTGTGTGATGAAGGTAGGTTTTCCAAGGTAAGGGTTATGTGACGGGTTTGGTGATGGTTGTTTGCAGGGACGGATGGTTTTATTGAAGTTAACGGATTTGTCCATTTCGTTTTGAAGATTTAAAATCGATTATGTGTGATTATGTGTTTCAGAAATTGTGTTTGTGAATCAGGGGTTATAAGTGCTTGAGACATTTGGTTGTGATTGGCGGGAAAGAAAGGAAAATGGTGGAATTGCGATTATTGAAGAAAAGGAGGGTAAAATAGTCATTTCACACGACACTTAACGGGATTTCCTAACGAGCGTTAGCCAAAAAATCATTTTTGCATGAACAGTAACACCTCAAGGACATTATTTGCATTTACAGGATCAGTCAGGAACATGATTTGCAATTTTTTTTGTAAGAGGATATTATTTGCATTTTTGGCAAAGTTCAGGGACATTTTTTGCAGTTTACTATTTTTTAATTTAATAAAAAAAATGAATGGTCAAAAATTGTTTTATAGTTCTTTAAAAAATTTTGTATCTATGTTTGAATTTTTTTTTTTGTTATGCTTAACATATGAAAATAGCAATTTGATGTCGAGTAAGTGCTTGTTTGTTTAAATTTTATATTAACTCGTGCTTAAATAATAATTGACTTAGAGGGTGTCTAGGATTGAGTTTCGATGCAGATTATTTGATTATCACGTTTCGAAAATGCAAATAATTCATTTGAAGTGTTTGGCAAAGATATATTGACCATTTTTTGCGTTTGCGTCATTTTGTGGCAGCAAGTAGAGATCTGCTTTTGTGAAACTCAATTATCTCTTGATGGCATTATTAGTACCCGTTTGGTTTAGGGGTGTCAGTTGAACTGGATTTAAGTTATAATACATTGTTTGGTAGCTTTTTAAAAGAAAAAGTAAAGGTATCATTATCAAAAAATCATTCCATGCAATTTTGAGTACTTTTGGTCTATTTCGTCTGACAAATTTATTTCAACCACTCAACTTAGTTACTTTTTCTTATATTCTTTCTCTTTTTGTTAATCAAATAATTAAATATCTTTAATTAAATATATAAATTAAATAATTAATAATTTCTCTCTCTTACTTTCTTTCAAACTATTCCCAAATTCAAATACAATTCTAAACCCACTTACAAACCAAGCGGACCCTTACAAAGTTACCCCTCTTATGTCACTTTTATTTACGTAGTTCTTTGTTAGTGCAAATGTCTATTTTAGTCATGTACTCATGTTGCATGTTAAGTCATATTTTTGTAGTTAACCGGCTACAATCATCCAGAAAAAAAACACAAGCAATGAATCATGGAGACATGGACTCACAAAAAAATAAGGAGCCAATATTTATAGTACAAAATTATAGCCAATTAGCTATAAAAAATTGTATATATTCCCATAAGATTATTTGACAAACACTTAAAAAACTGATTATCTTATTATTGCGTTATCATACAAAATAATCAAATCCAAACACTATATTTCGAAATCACATTTTACAACAGCTAATTATCTGATTATCCATTTTCAAAACGAATAATCTATTTTCAATAAGCAATCCCAAACACCTAGGTGTGTAAATGAGTCGAGTCGAGCCGAGTACTGCCAAGCTCGAGCTCGAATCAAATACTAACACTCGAGCTCGATTCGTCATATAAAACTCGAGCTCGAGACTCGACTCAAGCTCGATTATTTTCACATTTCATGCTTGAACTCGATAAATACTCAACATATCAATCTCGGCTCGACTCGAATTATATGAAAATTAAGTAAATTTATGTATATAAAAGGGTAAACATGTAATTTAATCGAAGCTCGATAAGGCTCACAAGCTTCACAAGCCGAATATTTTAGAGCTCGAATTCGACTAAAAAATATACTCGAGTAGCTCGAGCTCGACTCATTTAAATCGAGTCAATTTCAAATAATTTATGAATCGATCTCGAATAACTCGTGAGTTGTCTCGTCTCATTTACACCCTTGCAAACGCCCCTTAATGTAAACACTCGTGAGTATCATATCATTTTAAAAAAGAAAAAAACTTTTGAAAAAAAGATCTCAAAAAAAGCAGGCTTGTGGAGTGTGGAGGGAGGGAGGGAAACCCAAAACTATTCAAAAAAACCAAAACCCATTAACGCTCCCAAATCCCGCTTTTAATTTTATACTAGTAAAAAAAATCATACAAAACAAACATTTCCCTATCACTCCCAATATCTCCCCCCTCTCATTTAACTTATGCCCTAACAACAACATTCTCAGGGCCATCAATTAATCAATCCAACAATCAGATTAAATTAAATTAACCTTTACGGTTATTTAACAGATCTAGGGTTTGATTTGATTGTGATTTAAAATGGCTAAAGTTGCTACTCGTGTTCCACCCATGTATCCTTTGAAAACCTGTTTGTTTTCGACCGATGGCGGCGGTGGATCGAGTAGCGGATTGAAAAGGAAGACTCCTTCTGAATTGAGAGTGAGTTTCTGTTCACTATTTTATGTGTTACTGTATTTATTCGATACGTTGATTGATTTTTGGAGATAGTTTAGAAATGTAGAATGATAGGGACTGAATAGAGCAAATGTCGATTGGATCGAATTTATGTCGATTCTGGAATCGACACTAGTAATGTAAGAATCTGTGTATGTGATTTAAGTTGTGAATTGTTCGGTGACGTTGTGAAAAGAAAGTTTACGTGGATTGAATTTTAAATAAAGGTTATTATTGTTTTGTTAACAAACAATACAACAATGTTGTTGTTGTTGTTGTTGTATTGTTTGTTAGTAAATTAGTTTATATTATACCATGTGTTAAGAGATAGTGTAGATTTTTTGGAGATTATATATCAAAAGTACTTATGTCAAAGTCTGTTAAGTCGCGACTTGTGATAGTTATAATTCTTCCAAGATGTTGTGAAATTTTAGGATAAGTTTTTTTAGATGAAATGACACATTTTGAGTAGAGACGGTAATAGAAAAATGTGTTCCCATGCTTTGACAGATAGTGTGGTTTCTTTTGTTGTTTTGTGTTTAATGAATGGAGTACCATGTGATGTTAGCGAACTAAATAGTAAAATACTATTACTGTATTATTAAGTCAGTGTATCAATGTGGAGATGTTGGTACAATGATGAAGATCTGGATTTTTATTTAGTTTAAGAAATGCGGAAAAAAGTTTTGAGTGTCATGGATGCTTACAGAGTTACAGTCCGTGCTAGTTAGGAGAGTGATGATTATGTATATCAGGTTGTTGTTCAATGTTTATCTGGTGTACACATATTGAACATGTCAAAATCGTGTACTGATCAACACCGATGGATGTTGTTATAATCTGGTGACGGACTTATTGTTATCATTTTGTCATTTTTTGAACATACTGGTTAAATATCGGCTGTTTAACAACCAATTAATGACGAGCTTTTATCCAAAAGTAGTAAGGGCTACTGTCAATGTATCTTGTCTTTATGTAGTAGTGTTATATGATATCTGAAATTTTGCTAAAATGGCAGGGCGAGCAGCTGAAGCGCAAGAACGTTGTTGAGATTATGGATGAATCTCCGGCACCCGAGCCTGTCAAACCTAATATACCCAAAAATCCCAGATACATCGACACCCGTGTGGATGAACTGTTTCCTAGTAGGAAAAACAGTCTGAGGCTTAAGATGCTATCCGGAAAGGAAAATGTTAAGGTCTGCGCAGCACCATAATATCTGATTACACTTCCGTTTACTAAATTTTATCTTGATGTTAATTCTTATATTATATATACGAATCAGGAAAACATTGCTGCTGGTCATACTGATGTCTTAAAGAACTCATCTTTTTCATTGAAGCCCCCTGCTGATAAGCAACCACTGTATTCAGGGTACATAATTTGCTTATTTTACCTTTCTGTCTTTTCGATACTATGCATCTTAGATTAAGCTTTATTTTGTTTATGCAGTTCTAAAGATACACATGCTTCAGCATCTGCTACAAGCTCCAAAGCTACACAATCTCACAGCACAACAAAAAAATTGAGCATAAGCAAATTTCGCAGTGTAATGGATCTATCAGCAGGAGGTGAAAAAGCATCTGGCTTTTCGCTTGATATGGTATTTTACTGTTTCTCTTTCTTGCCCATATATCTCCCTCTTGAGTTCATGATATGTATATGTAAAAGGCAAACAATATCGTTTTTATAGGATGAGGCTTTCAGAGGGCTTGCAGCTCCTGCACCTCCTGCTGTTCCAGTTTCATCCATTGAATCTGCAGAGGGAAATAAACCAAGTTTTTGCTCAGAGTTCCGTATTTCTGGGCACAACATTCCACTGGATCTCACATTGAAAACTTGCATGCGTGTCTCTGCATCATCTCCAGTAAATTGGTATGTGTTATTGCATGTTTTTTGGTTTGTTTTATTGGATTATTAATTAAGTAAAAAAATTGATTAAAACTGTAACACTTGTGACCCCAATTTGTCTGTTATCATTTAGGTTTCATCGGCTGATGAGCTGTGGCACATTCATTGGTCTTGAGCAGTCTAATAGCTCAACTGCCCAATCTTCCAATACAAAACCCGTGTATTCTTGGGTGTACCCACAAAGTTCTTTATCCCCTGCAGTCATATCTGCATTAGTTTTATCTACAAAAGGGGAAGGTATTAGAGCCAACAAGCTGTTTTTTGTACTTCAGGTTATACTTCATTATGTTATATTTACTAAAATTGTTGTATAAACGTGTAGTGCAAAATGATTTCCTGAGTAAACGTCAGTTGGCATGGGAGGCATCTTTTCGCAGCCTTTATGTCATGTTCCGCAAGAACATTTGTAACTTATTTTATGGTATTTTCTCTTTCTATTTTCTTGCAGTATCTTTCTTGTATATTTCTGGTACATTTTTATGACATTTGCATTTTCTTGTGAGTTTGCAGTCTGCACTGGGCAGTTTGTAGCAATGTTCACTAGTAGCAATGGTTCAACTGGAAGTAAGAGCGTGTGCAATGCTTATGTTTCCCAGTCCACAAGAAGCTTAAGGTCACTGTTAAAAGAACAAGTATGTCTCATCATCACCTTCCGTCATGGGATTTTTAGTCTTTTCACTTTGCTGTTCTTGACTTGTGTTAACTTGATTCTTTAAATTTCAGGACATCTCTTTTACGATGCCTCTGTGCCATTCGAAAGTGGAGCAAGTAACAGCAGAAGACCTCTTTGAGCTCTCAGAGATCGAAAAATACAACCTGGGAAATGTATGTAGCTATCATGTATCTATATTTGTGGCTTTAGTTAAATTTATATGATACTAATCCCTTTAAATTTATGCAGACTAGGCGCACAGTTTCACTATCTGACGTGGATAATACCCCTGAATCTTTGCTGGTGTTTAGCGGCAACAATAATGTACATGGGTTATATGACTTTCTGCTTAACTATAGGTGAGCACATGTTCTTATTTTTATGATCTAAAACTTGGTGAAACAAGCATTTCTTAATATTGAATTTCTTTTTTCAGGTTGCTTTTAACGTCTCTAAATACTTTGGATGTTCCTTTACTTTATTCACCTGTACCATTTGAAAATGCTGCTATTTCTGCACCAGAGGTTTGTTTACACCTTTTAGCATTTGGTATTGCGAAACAAGTTCTTAAGATTTTTTACTTAAGTTCTCACTTTGTATGCACAGGTTAAATGCAAGGAGGTGAGGAAACTTGATTATATGACTGCACCAACTACAACAGAACCCAATCAGGGTTCAGCTTCCACTTCCTATTACACTATTGAAATCAAGGATGCATATCTTCCTCCATGGATAACAAGCAATATATGTGACACAATCTGGTCGAATGGAGATAATAACTTTGAGACAAGGTACGAAGACTTTTTTGTTCTTGTTTTGTTTTTGGTTTCTTATGCAACATTTTATCTAAAATTGGCGAGTTATTTGCAGTTTTGTGATTGAACCCATGTCAATTGGGTTGAATGTTGGTCTTGACGTGGTTAGTCAGAAGTCTGAACCCAAAGACGCGACTGTAGAAGGGTTGCATGAGCAGAGTCATTCGTTTGGTTTCAGGAACACCGTTGTTTGTCATCAGCTGAGCCACGGTTTTCTGAAAGGCTTAAAATACTCAGATGATTCTTACACCGCTTCCCTTTCACCAGTTTGAAGTTATATTGTCTCATAACTAATTTGCTCATGTTTCCGTTCCTTAAACTTAACCCCTAACTTGTATTTTTGATTTGAATCATAAACTTCTACTTTCATGTTATTTGGTTTATATCATTTTTAATACCAGTTTGTTAATAAACTTCTGTAGGTAAGAGACGGTCGTCCTACAAGAGAGATGACCATCTAATAGTATTCTCACCATCACAAAGTCATTACTAATGATTTTCTCTGTTAGGAAATTGCACAAACACATGGATATCTGATCTCTTCACAAACATATAACAACGAGAGTGAAATATAAATTGTACCAAAATAGTAAAAATAAAGAAGCAATATTTACATAGCTTGTTCTGCTAAGTGCTGTTTCATTAGGGAAAAAAATTAACAGTTTAACACCATAATAATACTATTCATTAGGATAGGAATTTGGTCCGAAAATATTTGCGTCACATGAGGGCAGTTTGGTCCGAAAATAAAGTGTTCGGACCAAACCAAACTGCCCTCAAGTGATCTGCACGTGAGGACCGAGATAACTGGCAAAACTAGCAAACTTTAGATTTTTGGACTCGCGGCGTAATATTTTCTCGAACGTGAATAAAAAAGGCAACGATTAGCGTTTTTTGATGCCGTATGAAATTCGGCATAAGTTTAGGGACCAACGGTGTAATTTACAATATATTAATCGTTACTTTTTTTCATTTAGCTAACGAAAAGGAAAAAAAAAAAATGTTTAATAATGGAAAAAAGCACAAAGTAATGTCAAGGAGTAAAGTTAGCATAATACTTTTAGAAAATAAGAGAAAAGTTTTCTAGTTTACTGATTCATATGAAATGATATATAGTTTTCTACTTTGCATATTATATGAAGTTATAAGTTAATTGAGCGTAGCTTAAATGTCATTAATTCATTATAGCTTTAATGAGTTTGTCACTTCGCTTTTGTAATGTTTTGACCTCATTACTGCATATATATTATACATGAATTGAAGGACCAATGTTTATCAACCTATGTCCGCTAAAAGCATGATTTACTAAATAAATCATGTCATCTAAAAAAGTACCAGTAGCAAATATATGTTGAAAATTTAGCGTTTATATTAATAACAATTAAAAACTGCAAAAAATTGACTAATCACACAAATTAATCATCCAGATTTCTTTACCGAGTTGATTTAATTCACACACAACTCAGAAATAAACCTTAATGAATAACATTGTATTAATATCAACTTATATAAACAATATTCACTCCAGTATATAATCTAGCAACATGTCTTTTCTTAGATCTATGTGGGATGACCCTTAACTCCTTGTTCGAAAAAATGAACCCACCATGATTCAGTTATCTGATAGTTCAA
>JARVZY010005511.1:0-29743 GCA_030686995.1 Artemisia argyi | reverse complement strand
ACATGATTACAGGGGCTTTCCACCTCGTATAGGTGGAAGCGTTATTATTGCTAATTTCAATGGTCACGAACCCTCTTTGCATAAGTATTAAGCTCTAGTATGTGTACAGGCCAAAACGGGTGCCTCTTATGCTTCCTTGAAAACATTTATGTCCAAATCTTAATTATTGTTAAGGTGTTGAATGTAACAATAAAATTTAAGACCTTACAGTCATTAAGTTACTTTTTATTATAAAAACAAATTATGAAGTTGTATAGCCGTAAGGAAAACAAAATTACACTTTCGGCTAATTTCAGAACATCAACCCATTTCCTTTAAAGCAAAATTTTGTATTTGATCCGTAAAGGATAAAACTAAGCTGACACGCTCATAGAAACAGCAAAAAATCCATTTAACAGAAACAACATCAAAGAAGCTAATAATTTTAGCTTATTTGATGAGCCTATTAGTTTATTAGAATTTTAATAAGTTGGACATACGGGACATAGTGCTGTTTGGCTATAGGCATGTATTTGCTCACGTCACTCTTGAGTTCCTCAACCTTCCTGCAATAATAGAATATAAATTTCAAGGTTAACCACAATTCGCAAAACTATGGTTCTACCAGGTGTAAAAATGGTTGAGAAGATAATTGGTTACCTAATCAACCTCGAGATGGCGCACCTAATTTCTTCTACCTCTTTCTGGATTAGTCATCCTGCATTACAAAAACCTTAGTATTCAGCTTTGAGTGATAACGTAACGAATTAATTTATTCAACACATACATTTTCTCTTGTTGTTGGAGCTTTTGTATTTATGTAACATAAGTTGCATAACTCTGAAGTCTAATCTCAAATTTCGGATTAGATCAAAAAGCTGCCTCTTCACATCCAATTCTAAGTTGACCATACTTCAATATAGTTAAATAGTTAATAGTATACCTCCAAGATCGACTTCGCCATCATCTTAAACCCTTCCTAATACTCGTCGTCCGGACCATCCCCATCCTGAACCTCCTCTTTATCATCATCCTCACCAACCTCCAACTCGACCGGACTATTCTTCTTGTCATCTGACGCAGTTAACTGATTCATATAAAATAAACAATTATAGTCAGTGAAGGATTACGAAATATCATGAACATTGCCAAGCAAAACTCTGTAGCTGATTATTTATGTCGACAATCTGTATTCAGTAAGCTACTTGAAACAACTTATTTCCAAAAAAAAAACTCAGTAACTTTTGACATAAATTTGATATCTTTACCAATCTCACCAACCTTCATCATTTCACTAACTCAATTCATCATTTTAAAGCAGTAAGCACCTTCCGTTGGCAGCACAAATTCATCTAATTACTTGAACCCATTTCATTAATCTAATGACCTTATCATTTCACCTATATATGCTCTTTTTAAATAACTATCAAATAAGCATATGTTGCTTATTTGGTATTGCATCCACCCAAAAAAACCATAAATTAAAAAAAGTAAATAAAAAAAAATGATTTTGTCAAACCTGGTTCACGAATCAGTGCATCGAACTGCTGTTACAATAATGAAAATAGAAATCCAATCTGCAAATCAAAACGGAAATAATTATTATCAGGATAAAAAAAAGGATATAATAAAGAGAATGAAAACAATCAAATCCAACAATAAACTGAAATAATCATACCGAATTTGATTAACCCTAAAAATCAGCTACTATCACGTTTGAAAAAGTAAAATTTTTAGGGTTAATCAAATTCGGTATGGTTATTTCACTTGCTCTCGCTCTATATTACAGCATACTCAGTTCTAAAGTGCACATCTATAAAGCATCTAAAGCTCACTCAACTGTATTCCAGTGGTTTTTTCTTAATACATGTAAACATCTTGTTATTCTAATGTGCAACGTTGTACTAATCTCTAATTAATTAATTATAATAGGTATATTAAATTCCTCATGTATCATATATTTTTGACAGTGTTTGCGGCCTTATCTGAAACAGCTCTAAAGTTGATCCCAACCAATTTTCAGGGCTCGTCTACCTTATTACCTACCATATTTCTGGTGTTAAATGAGCTCAATCCCGTAACTGATTATGGGACTTACAGCACAATACAATCCCCCACTACTCATAATAACAACGTAATTGTTTATTTTAATTTTTCTGTCATACCTATCTATTAGAAAGCTGACGTAAAGCCATTTATGGTCAGGAAACTACCACAGACAACCACCCGCAACGTCTTTCGCATAATTTCTGGGACAAAATCTGAAAATGAAAAGCAACAAAGATAAGGCGAGCTTTACTTGCATCAAAGCAGCAGATACACGGCTGCAAAACTTATTGTTTTTTTTCCGGTGACTTTGCTGATGATATATGAGTCAGCGGCTCTCTTCACACATACAAAATGAAAAGCAACAAATCAAAAAGTTTCAATCTTTTATACAAATCTTGAAAGGCTGTTAACCTAATGTTAAATAATTAATGCCCAATTCATTTTTAATCACAAACAATTAAACCCCAAATCATTAAAACCTTAGAGGAATAAAAAAAATTCAGATTTACTTACATCAAAGTAGCAGATTTACAGAAGTGAGTTTTGATCATGTATTCGTATTCGTCGGAGTTTGATCCGGATACCGAAGATCCAACCGGTACGGTGGAGGATGCACGCATGTCAGCCGGAATTGATGATGATGATGTGTGTGTGAGGGTTTGATTAAGAGCTGATTAAAATGAATGGATGATTTTTTTTAGGATTTATCCAGAAGATGAGAGGGTTCTAGAGAGAGTGAGAGACCGAGAGAGAGGTTAGAGGTAGATATATGAGGGCATGTATATCGGGGGTACTGTAGAAAATACACTGTAGAAAAGGTACTGTAGAAAAGGTACTGTTCACAAAGCGCCCGCCTATTGTTATATTGTATAATTTATGGATGTCTATATAACTAATAAGGGGCTCATGACCAATTAACTATTAGGGTTTTTACCTTAATATTATCTTATATATACCCGTTGTATTCCCTAAACATAATTATCAATTGAAGAATATATGCATTCCCTCAATTCTTGTTTATAACACGTTATTAGCACGCTCTAATCAATTAGGTATATTTTTGTTCTCTCGTTTTTCACTGGTATGTCTTCAACCTTTCACATATATGATTCGGCTGTTACATAAAAGAAGTTTAATATGATATTATTATGTAGTATCTTGATGTGTGAGAGTAACATTCTTATTATATGTATGTTCGCATACATCACTATTATAGTAGTGAATAAAGAATAGGGAAATCAGTATCTTTATAATTTATATCTATATGCTTGTTCGTATTTATGTATTTTATAGATTGTTTTGTTCGCATCATTGTTACAGTATACAGTATGTTTGTATACATTAAAGTAAGCACTCGATTTATTAATATTGATTGTTTAATATTAATTGTTTAATATGAATTGTCTAATTAATATGATCACTATTGTTTGTTGTGTGGCTTATGTTTACTAATGGTTATGATGATTGATTTTGTGGTTTTGTGTTTAGTTTTGTTGATACGTTAACTATTGTAGTTTTTATGTGAATTAATTTAAATGGATATGATAGAATAGATCTATGATTTAAGGCTCATGTTTTGTTAAATTCATTGATTTACTGTAGCTTGATTTATTTAATATGAGATGATGGCTATCGGTCACGAAAATTGGCCTCTTATTATTATTTAACTAAACTATATGTTTTTGTTATACATTACACTAGTTATAAGACCCGCGCACGCGCGGGATTTTAAATGTTATATATTATTAAAAAATTATTTTTAATGTATTTATATTATTTGTATTTTTGTGAATATTTTGATCCAAACACCTTATTAACATTATAATTATTTTGAAGTTCCCAAATCTTTTATCTTAGTGTTTACATAATTAAACATTGCACAATACAACAGTAATGACGTCATTGACAATTATTGTCCAGAGAGTAGGTTTATCAAAATCATGTTATCACCCCATCAAAGATTCAAAGCCATCTAAGTTTGCGTCTTTCATTGTCACCCGTGCACGCACAGGGTGTTAAGTTAAATTCGTTTTTATTTAAGTATTAATATAGTATATAGTTATAATTCATGTGCACGCACGGGTTTTAGACATATGCTATTTTTCGTTTATTATACTATATACTGGATTTTTTATAATTTTCCGTATATTCAATTTTTGAAAGTTTTTATACAGGACTTAATGTTTTTTTTATAGCATATAAAAAAAATTTGAAAACTCTAAAATCATAGAAACATATAGACTACTAAACCGTAAGTCAGTAAAGGTAAAACATGTCAAGATCATAAAAGAACACATCTTGAAAAATCATGTCATCTTTCAATCAAGATGATCCCAACAACCCATCTTAATGTCCATACGAATCAACGGCATGTTGAACATACTGTTCCACTTTGGACGACGAAGAATTTTCGAAAGCTATATCAGCATTCTCTCTCTCTCAAAAAAAAAAAAAAAAAAAAAAAAAAAAAAAAAAAAAAAAAAAAACATAATTCCATTATAGCCAAAAGTTTTATTTCATTTAAACACTTAATTTTAGAAACACAAAACTTTGCTCAAACTGATAAATCATTTCAAATTACTCAAGTTGCCTGTATGTATTATTATATACACCTAATAAAGTCCTCTAGCACTTTCATGCAACTGTACATTAACATTATCTCTCCGACATAATAGCATTATATAGCAATATTCACAAGTCCCCCTCTTTTTATAGACGTGGTTTTCTACCTTTTGGCCGACTAATCCACGGGTTTAAACCACTGCCACAAGGCCCGTCAAATCCCGCATTATTAAGTAAAGCTCAACATGAACACGTCTAATGATAATTCAAATTCCTCAAAATGTCTCCTCAACAATTGGAATGACCTCATCATAATAAACATCCTAGTTTTGTTGAAGAGTATTGTAAGCAAATTCAAAGCTTTCATCAATTTCAGATTCTGCAAATAGCACCAAAAACAGTAGCATCATTGCTTGGATTGTCACCAACATGCAAGCCTACTCATTTAAATCGATACTTTTCCAGCTACACATTGCATAAAAGACATCTTACTATATAAGATCTTTCCTGGCATGTATCAATACTGTCTACAGACTACACAGACCTGTAAAAGCAAAATCAGGTCAACTATAAGTGGAAAGTTCAAGCCTTACGTAAAAAATAAGGCTAGCTAGGAAATGGCAAATGGGTCAGAATGCGTCCAGATCACAACATGGTTGGCTGTGCAGATTCATCAACAATTGTTTGTCTAGTTTTATTAAATTCTACATTGATAATGTGTGAACACAATGACTTCGATAACATCTGTTCAATTCGCTACAGTATTAGAATTTCCACAAATTAGATCACACATGAGCAGTTGCATTACCAAGGTCACAAAATAAATTTTCATGTAAAAACTCAGCAAAACTAAAAAAAAAAAAAAAAAAAAAAAAAAAAAAAAAATCATCGTTATTGTCGTCATTTATTTACTCTTCCAGAATTGTCTTTTTTCTGCTCACATCTCTGAATGCCTCTATCAATCTTATAATAACACCATGAGGATATAGCTATTCAAAGATACATATAAGACCATCACAACATACCTATAAAAATGTTGATTTCATGCAATAAAGGTATTTGTGATAACTTCTATCAACTCCTTATACAACATAACACATTACAGTAAGCTAAACTATATTTGAGTAACATTTACATGTTAATATCCAAAGAAAATATGCATCACTAACATTGAAAAGTTCAATCTTACATAATGACAGTAGCACATTTAAGTTGATGTTGTGATGTTTACTTTTGTTGTTTCATTTTTATTTATTTATTTTTGTTCCCTCAAGTAATTAAAAATTTGTAGTGCCTTATATCATCAAGAGGCGAAATTTGTACTGCATAAATTGATCAATTTGAACCCTCTAATAACTTGCTCCAAAACATCTTATCATCCATTCTAAATAACCATAACCGCTAATCATGCTTCTTTTATCCACAAAACTACATTCAAGCTATATCATTCTAAACCCGTAAGCATTCTTCCTATCCATCCTTTTGCTACATTAAGAATAGTTTCATTCATAGTTGAGTGGTCCAATAACACACAAATCCATATAACCTGTGGCCATTAGTCACCACTTTTTCACCACCTTATTTCTCGATAATATATATTTATACCATGGATAACTTTGAGAGTACACACTACGGAAAATAAATTAACTGATTTTGAACCGTACATATGCTGGTAAAAAAAGATGAGTTCTAGTTTTCTTACCAAGTTGTGTGTCATTCTTTTTCTTCTTCCAGCACGTCAAAATAATTCTTAAAAATTGATTGAACCCAACTTAGCCAGTTAGCCCAGGTTTCATTATGCAAGAACAATAAATTGATTGAACCATAAAGAATGTAAACGTATTTTTTGGTCATACCTGATCATTGCTTTCATCCATATGGGTGATATTCCCTTCCTTTAATTTACCGATAGAGAAAACATGAAATTAAGATCAAATAAACATAATAACTTGAGAGGCTAAGATCAAACATGATAACAAAATCAATTAGTAAGATTGAGGCTATAATGAAGGAAAAGATCGAATAAAAGATAGCTATGATAAAAAAAATTGCTGGAATAAAATAACTTGGTTTGTCAATTGAGTTTATATAATGCTTCAGGTTTGTTTAAGTTAAGGCCCTATTAGAATTACAATTGTAATACAATATAAATTGGTATTGTGTTAAGAAGGCTGGATTTTTTTTAAAGAAATTACAGTTTAGTCCAAAAATATGTAAAAAATCACATTACAATCTACCCCCGTTTTAGCACTTGTTGCTTCTTTGGACTCGGTTCTCGTCCTGAAATATTAAAAAGCGCCATCTTTGATTACACATTTTGATCCCTAAAAATCTTAAAGCAAGTAATACCATTATGAGTTATCATCATACCCAACCGGTAATGAATATCAAAGTGGTTGTGTTTCCACATCGAGTACAGATACCATGTTTTGTTTTGCCATTCCAACATCTCCAATTTTTCTTACAAAGTTTCGGTCAAGTAAGATGTTTCCAGGTTTTAGGCCGCGGTGTACTATAGGGTCAGGTTTTGAATTATGTAAGAATGCTAGTGCACAAGCCACTTCAAAAGCTATACGGAAACGGGTATACCAAGATAGATTTAGGTAACATCCATTCCAGCCTCAAAAGTGTGATACAAATTTAGAAATTGCGAACAAAAAAGCACTCAATATAACGCCGTCAGCCTACCCAACATCCCCACCCATTTTGTCCCCTATATGGAAGCTATAAGAATAAAGAATGACGCCTGACCTTGGTTTGTGTATAGACCAGCTCGTCACAAGCCTGATTGTACATAATGACAGCATCTCGTAACTCAAGTCTTAGGTTTTCTACTTCAGTTTAATTTAACTGCAAAAAAATGTATGCACATGTTAGCATTACAGATAAACTTGAATACAAACTGTAGCCACTTATCAATTACATGATCTGAACATGTCGAAGACACAAAACTTCTACACACATTACCCTCATCTTTTTCCAGCAACCCAATGTCACCATCTACAAACCAACTTCTTTTAGGAGTTTTATCAAATATTTGACACACACCAACACTACCATCTTCTTTAACCACTCATGGCTTTGATAACTCACCTGTAAACTCCTCTGATGAATATTTCTCATCTAAACATATTCAAGAAAGTACTATAACTCTCAACTAAAAATTATTATCCTCTTGGAGCCCTTGACTAACCAATCAAAGGAGAAAGTATCATTCATTCGATTTGTGTTTTGTGGTGACACATAGATAGCAGCAAACAAAGAATAAGGGAACATTCCATTTGACAATAGTTTAGTTTTTTTGTTGGAGGTTTGAGTATCTTTACTCTATCAGCCTGTCCTGGTTTTCCAATCTCAAAAGCCTGGGGGAAGCCGTCTAAGTATTGCCTCGTTAAGATCTGATGGCCGGTTAGTTGCAGCAAATACCATTACTCGAGCAGTCACTGATAAAAATAAAATATATATGTTATAGCAGTCAGTTTTCAAATGAACTAAACAATTAAAGTGTGAATACTCACTATCTGTAGTGAAAGCTTCATTATCAGACGATCGACGCTGTCCAAGAAAACTATCAACCTCATCAATGAAAATAATCGCAGGCTGTAGTTTATGAGCCAAGCTGAAAATAGTTGCAACTGATACACAATCTCGAGTCAACAACCACAATAACTTTTGACAAAAAAAAGATCCAATATCAAATATGAAACATAGTATAAGCTTACCAAGTTTCTGAGCATCACCAAACCACTTGCTCATCAAATTAGAAACCCTAACATTAATGAAAACAGCACCAGATTCTTTAGCAATCGCTTTCGCCAGCATGGTCTTTCCTATCCCTGGCGGTCCATATAACAACACGCCTTTTTGTGGACTGAGAAGTCGTCCGTTAGCAAATGACTCAGGCCTACGCAACGGAAGTATAGCTAATTCGTACAATACCTGTTTAGTACCATGACACGCTATCATATCCTGTGTCAAATTCCACATCCAAACCTCCAATTGAATCAAATTCCACATCTATATCGTCTGGATTTACAACATGACACGCCTGTGTCAGCAATTATTTAGCAGAGCATTTATTGTTTAAAAAACAATTTAGGTTTCAATTTGTGGATTGGGTTTATGGAGGTGATGATGGATATATGCCGGAAGTGATTAGGTTCATTCCGTTAATTTTTTATGAATGGTGAATGAATGTGTGTGATGAGGAGTCACCGTGTTTTTTTTTTCAAGTTACACTTTTTGCTTACAATTACGAAAAATAGCATTCAGGCCCATGTGTATTTTCAATTTATTTATATATGTGGCTAAAAAAACGTTTTTAAAAGATTTTTTTGGCAAATTAGGAAATAATTAGGTTTAATGATTTTTTATAATCCAAAACAAAATTAAAAATTAAAAAATTATTACCAAATAAAGTATGATTTGATTTTTTTGAAATGAAAAAGTCCCCACTAGCGGTTTTATTTTATTAGGAAAAAGATATGATTAAAGGTGATTATCTATACAACACTAGTCGCATGACCCGTCCGATGGACGGGCTAGTGTCATATAAATTTAATAATATTATTACTTATTAAGTTCATACATTTAAGTTTAAAGTTATATATTTATTTTGTTAATGATAAACATATCGTTTCAAAATTGTCTAATTGCATATTATCATTTTAAAAATTTAAACATAGATATGCAAACTGATAAAAACCGTAAATAAAATTAAAACATGATTAAGACATTAAGTTTTTAATATTGGAATCAATACTATCCATCTTCAAAGAGTATATTGATGGTCTAACATTGGGGGATAGTCTAATATTGATGGTCTAACATTGGCGGATAGTCTAATGGTTAAGACATGATTAAGTGGTTCATAATTTTTATATTTGAATATCTATCATTTCATATTTGAATATCTATCATGTACATATCGGGACGGATTAAACTTATAAATAAAAAAATCAAACATTTTATCAAATTAAAAGCTCGAAGATTGTTGTTGTATAGTTACATGACCCGCTCAAAATGTCGCATCAATAAGAATAAAACCATACATAATAGTTGAAAAAGAACTTCACATTTTATAAGTATGTAGTTCACATTTCATAGATATCCAAATACATAAGTTGAACATGATTACACTCTATGAAACCATCTTTTATAGATTTCCCATTTGTCCTTTCTGGTATGATAAGAGAATTCAAAGCCTGGAGTTGCAACCTCTCCTTAGAACATTAGTCTAGTATTCAGGTAAAGTACATATTAACAATTAGCGAAAGGTGAGTGTCATCATTGCCCATACAATTCAGGTAAAGTACATATTAACAGTTAGCGAAAGGTGAGTTTCACCATTGCTCGTACAATTGTTCTTCACAATGGAGCAGTGAGAAGTACGTATGCTATGCCTTCATGTACACACAAAATACAACATACATTAAACAAAGTAATTTTAGTTTCCCGTCATTATGATTAGTTAGTTAATACACAAATTTTTGTATACATGATTCCTCCCGGACTACACCCTTTATTTATGAGCTAACCACTTGTGTAAAATGGTCAACCGTAATAATAATAAAAGGGCGACAGCCCGGGAGAGGAATGCAAGTTTACCAAGGGTTTTAATATCCTTGGATCGTTTATGTCCTGGTGAGGCGTGATATCCTGAATACAATGACTTGTGAATTGTTGAAATAATATTAGTATAGGAAAACAAGAATCTGGTTGACTAACACTGGAATGTGAATAGTAATAGCTCTGTCACAGCTAGTTTATTTAAGAAACGTACAATCAGAAACCTAAAATAATAAAGGATATTTACAAACGTACGTTTAAGTTTAAATAAACGTAAACGTAACGAATAAAACAAAACTTTCTCAAAGAGGGAATTTGCATGCCTTAACGGCTTAAATGCAAATTAAAAAGAAATAAAGTAAATAACTATATTTATAATGTTATTATTAATTACTATAAATTAAAACCTATTATTAACTATTAATTAAAAACTATTTATTTATATATTAATTATCTAAATATTAAGAAAATGTGAAATAAAGCTAAATAAATAAAACTAAAACTTAGAAAAGTAATTAAACTAATTAAATACTATTATTTATCAATTAAACTAATTAAACTAAATTAATTATTATACATACTAAACTAATTTATAAAATTATGAAACTTTTTATAAAACTACTTTTCCATCATAGGACTCCATAAAAAATATAAAAAGTTTGTAAAAATTATAAATGAGCAGTTTTAAAAATTAAATACTAATTATTATCTAAAAGAAATATAAACTAAATTAATTATTAAAAATATTAAATGAACAGTGAAAAATCTAAAAAAATTACAGAAAGTATATTTACTTATAAGGATCCTAGGAAAAATAAGTTGGGGTTGCCAGCTTATCCAGATAAGCTGGAATAAGCTGCTCAGTTCCAATAAGCCAAAAGGGAAAAAGTGGGTTAAGTATATTGTGTATACAAAGACTAACGGAACTGGTGCCCCAGAGCAGTTGGAAGGGGTGTGGGATATTATGCATGATACTAGCGAGAGGTCCCAAGTTCGAATCCCACCCACACCCATTTTTTGAAACTTTTTATTTTTTTGATTTTCTTTTTGCAAACCTGTACAACAAGTAAAAATATGGAACTTTAACAAAACCAACTTATTCAAAACTTAGAAATAAGCTGTGTGACAGCTTATTTCCAACTCAGTTGGCCAAAAAGCTCAAGCTTCTTAAATAGAAGCTATCACTTGAGTTAAAGGGTCTTTTTGGTTTTTCTTTTTATTAAACTAAATAAATACATATAATATACATATAAGATGAAAATAGAACTTATTAAACCTAAAAATAAGCCAAACGTGGGCTTATTACTCACTCAGATGAGTTTTTGGACTTAAAGTGGGATAATAAGTTTGGTAAAAGCTTGTAAAAGCTAAACAGTGGTGTAAAAAGGTAAAAGGTATTTATATACAAGTATAATAGTGATATATGAACATGAGTAAGCACTGAGGAATGCTTATAAGCATAAGCCTATGGTTTAGACAGTTAAGCCTTTTGGGCTTAACTTGGATGGAATTGAGGCCTTTAAAGCCTATAATAAGCTCCATACTTAAAAGTAAAGTATAAAATATATCTATACAAGTATAATATATATGTATGTACAAGCTTGTGAACAGGGATTAGCTTATAAGCTCAGAATAAGCAAATAAGCAAATCCTGAGTACACAGATCCAAACACCCCTGCAACCTTATGTTTGGCCAATTTAAGCTGACGGGTTAAGCTCAAAAAGGCAAAATAAAAGTTGTAGTTGCAAGATGAGGTGTTTAGCTTTCCAAAAAGCCAAAGCTCATCAAGTGGGGTCCACTAATGAGCTTTTTGAGGGCTTAAGAAAATGGCTTAATTCCACTGAATTGCTCAGTGGAATAAAAGATGGGACAAACAAAAAGCCTCTTGCAGCCCTAGTAAATAAGCTGCAAGCTAATAGTTAAGCACTGGATCTCAAAGCCTAGTTGATAAGCTTCCAAAAGAAGCTAATCTCATAAGCTAGGTCTAAGTAATGAGCTTTTTGTGAGCTTATGAAAATGAGCTAGGTTGGGTAAGAAATACTGAGGACTCAGTATTCTTTTCTAGGTGGTGATAAGTTTAAGCTACTTGCAGCCTATGTGAATAAGCTACAAGGTGAGGTTTAAGTGTAGGATCATGAAGCTGGGTAGGTAAGCTTCACATGAAGCTAATTAACTCAGGCTCTAGATCACTAATGAGCTTGTGGTGAGCTTGTGGAAATGGTGTAATACCCCTGATGACTCAGAGGTATGTTGTGAATGGGCAAACAACAAGCTCACACAAAACTTATCTAATAAGCTCATAAGAGCTCAACAAGCACTGAGCTATTGAGATGGGTAGTTAAGCTTCACATGAAGCTAAACCACACAAGCTTAAGCTCAGTGAGGAACTTTTTATGGGCTATTGAAAACAAATCACCTTCACTGTTTGCTTCAGTGAAGGGAGTGTGGTGCACAAAAAAGGTAGGTGGTGAAAACTATGTAAATAAGCTTAAGACAGAAAAATAAGCACACATATAACAAATATGGTACTAAAACATCACAAAGAAGCCAAGTGCATAGAGTGTGGTCAAGTTATGAGACTTTGGAAAGCTCATGAACTTGACAGACAACCCATGACACAGGGCAAAAACATGCATAATTAAGCACTATTAAAAGCTAGAAATAAGCTGAACTAAAAATTGACAAAAATCATACAAACAGATAAGCAGCTAAACTAAAACATACTAAAAGGACAAACTCTAAAACTAAATAACAAGATCACACTAAAATTAGACATTTATTCAAAAACCTGAAAAACTAACATTTTGACTTTTCACATAAACATAAAAAGTTGACTAATATGAGATTCTAATCTAATTTACTGATTCACTAAGTTATATTAAACATTGAGAACATGAAACTAACAAAAATAAATAACATTTAAACAGATTTGGTGAGTATGGCTATGCAAATCCTCACAGTGATCAAATGAGGGGTTCAAGATGTGATTTTTGACTTTTTGTTTAAATACACAATAGGCTAAAGGTTTGTCTGACCATTAGGAACTCTATGTATCAAATATCAACCAAAAACAACATCATATACTCAGTTAAGCACTCTTGAATTAGTTTTGCCAAACACACCTTAAATGAAATCAATTTTAGCTTTTCATTACATAAGACTGTGTATACCAATTTTATCAAATCCAAAGGCTTTCATCTGTTAAATTAGGACCTTTTAAGCTTAAACAAGTAGTCACACAAGGTTTAAACATTGATTATCAAAAATCAATATAAAGACAGTTGAAATGCAATTCTAAGCCAAATCAAATTCCAAAACATAACAACCTAAGATTAAGCTATATTATCATTAAACAACAACAACTAAACACAGAAAAGAAGAAATCAACACAGATTAAAGGCTATAACTAAGAAATGCAAAATTTAGTAAAAATGCTTACAAGTGGGATTGACTGAGAACCAAAGAACCAATGACCAATATTTATCCTAACAGCTTCCCATGAAGCTACTAAACCATGGCCATCCAAAATGAACCATGCTCCTTGTAGTATCACCATGAACAAACTATTTTTGAATTATTTTCTATTTTCTCTATTTTTTTAATGATTTTTGGTTTTTAAAAACTAATACTGATTTAATGTATCTAAAAGCTTAAACAAGCTTTGTCAGGAGCTTAAGTGAGCTAGTTGAGTCCATTAAACAACAATAATCTAACAGAAATTTAAATGACAAGAAAATAAAGGAATTATGAAAAACATGAATTATAAAGATAACTTGCATTTAACTGAAATTAAAGGTTTCATTACACTATTTTGAATTCCATTACACTACTAAAACTGTAAATGACATGATAAATTAAATGAAAGCAGTAAAGACTACACTACATGATTAAACTAATCTAAGTGACAATGGCCTAATGCCAAAGTGTCCATTCCTGTGCTTCTCTTCCTCTTTTTATAGTCTTCTGAGACTTGGTGACCACTCAGATGTCTTCTCTTTCAATCCTGACCTTTGATTTTGTCCAATTCATCTCAACCATTCGAATTGCTTTTTGGCGCCAAAGTCATAATTGACAGTTGGAGGCGGTTTGAGGGGCATTAAATGTATCTTGTGGTGTTGTGGAGGTGGAGGGGACAAGATAGGAAGCTTTTTGAGCTTGGGGTCAAGTTGGAGTGAAAACAGGGGTATGTTGAGTGTTTGGAGGGAAAAGGTGGTGTGGGATCATTTATTGTAGCAGGGTTAGGTGTAGGGTGGTGTAAGAGGGTATTATATGAGCTGTGGAGGACAGGTGGAGGGGGGAAGTGGCACAAAAACCACCCTGGTTTAGTGACTGAGTGGTGTTGGGGATGGTGAACAGTAACGGTGGTTTTGGGCGGGGGTTGACTATTTGACCTGTTTAAATGATAAAAAGGCCGGGTTGTGTTTGTTTGGGCCAAGGGATGGGCTGGGGTGGTTTGGTTTGTTTGTTTGGATTTAATATAAGGGTCCGTTTGGTATTATTAGTACAAAAGGCCCAAGGACCTAAGTTGTATTTTCTGTTTTCTTGAAGGACCAATCTTGCCAACTTTCCAAACTTCATTAAGGGACCAAACCTGCCATTAGAACATAACACAAGGACCAAAGTTGTATAATTATTTCATTTTAAAACTTTAAGGACCTTTAGTGTAAATTTTGGATTTTGAGGGACCGAACTTGTAAATTTCCAAAAGTTATCAAAATTGTTCCATTTTGTATTTCATGCATAGTACAAGGGTATATTTTGTAAAATTTCCAAGTTTGAATACCCAGGGACCATTTTTGCCAATTTTGTAACTTGAGGGGTAAAAATTGCCATTTTGTGTAAACTTTTATCCAGGGATGTTTTGTGAACATTTTTGGTTTCCCAAGGACTAAAGTTGACATTTCATTCATTTAAAATATTTAGGGACTAGTTTTGACAAATTGTGAAACTCCAGGGACTGAAAATGACATTTGTGTGAACTTGATCAGTTTTCACTTGTTTTTCAATCTTTTTGTACCTGAATCACATAAAAACACATTTCATTGATTTTTATAACATTTTGTGAGTCATTTGTGTGTTTTTGGTCGTTTTGTGGGTTTAAATTGTATAAAAGATATGTGTAATTAGGCACATATCAATACATAATACATAATATAATATAATGTTTGGTTAATAGCTATTGGGTGCAAGAAATGCATAAAATATGTGTGATAGAACTACCAGATCTCTTGCACTAAAACCGTTAGCAGCACAATGTGCTTTGAGTGTAGTAATTTTTCCGAAAATAGCACACACTGTGAGACTCTCACTTGCTATAGATATTCTTCCATCTTTACCCCAATGATACCGGCCAAAATGGAACCTTAACCTGGAAAAAAAAAATAATAAATAAATAAATAAAAAAAACAAAAAAAACCTTACACTAAAAAAGCCCAAGTAACAATGAAATCACATGAAATTATATGGTCATGTGCTTGTCCATGTGCTAAAATACATCCCGTTTTCCTGTAAGAAATCAGCAATATGCCTAGCTTGTCAATGTGCTTGATGAAGGACCCTCTCTAGTGCATCCATTTCCATAGGTAATATTGTGAAGTCCTCTTTTAAAAAGACATAATTTGGTTAAATGCCACTTTAAGCACATATAAAGTATTTTAGTAAATAAAGCAATGCCATCTATATACATATCTAAAGTTTAAATCTCAAAAAGCAGGTTCCATCAGTATATACCAGATGCAGTTAAAATATTTTTGTCTCTTTTATTGTGCGTACACTTTCATAGGGCATGGAACAGTGAGAGAGTTCATGAGAGTTCATCCCCGGCCAAATGGTAAAGAATACCATCATCCAAATTATTCGATCTAATTTAAGACACAAGTACTTCAAAGATGTGACTGCAAAATTTATCTTATTTTACTTCTAATCTAAATTGTCAAGTAATTACACTTTGATTGACTGTAAAATGCCACACCATTTGACCCATTTGGCATCTTTTTTTAAGGTATTATTTCTTGTTTAATTTTACCTGTTTGACTGTTTGAGATAAGCATGATCCAAAACAACCCGACATAAGTAAACATGTCAGAACTAACCATTAACTAAGTTGTAAAAAGAATAAACAAATTTCCAATTTATATCTAGTAATAAACTAATAATTCTAACCTTACATGCCCCATAGCACTTTGGAGAGACGTATGAAGTTCTTCCCGGCATTGTGATGTGTAATTGTTAGTATCCGCTTTACTTTACTGTACTCTGCGATCAATATGACTGTTGGAATGCGAACAAATTGCACAAGAAGATGCAAGAAGCGTTGTAATCTACTGTATAATATCTAATATTCATAAACTATGAAACCAAATGATATGAACACCACTGAGTCAAGCACCATCTGTTTCCTTTTTCGTGAAGCAACCTGTTATACACAAGAATGATTTTATTTTAACTACAAAAGTATTTAATGTAACATGTTAAATAAAAGGCAAATGTTATACACAATAATGATTTTAGAATAACTAACAGAAACATGTTCTAGTTATTGAATTCTAAAAATGTTTACAAAATACTTTTTTAGAATGAAAATGTTCAAAAAAGATTAACATAAACCTGTTGTACTTCTTAGAAATCTAGCGTCATGTAAATTGACTTTTTGTGTCCCAGCTCACTGAAATGCTTTGAACCAAAATACAAAGTTAATAGCTAACGTGGTAAAATGGGTGCGGCAAGCATGTTTGTTTGGGAATGTGTCAAAACATGGCAAGTAAAGTTAACACACAAACCTTTTATTGTCTTTTAGTACTATATGCAAGTAACAACTAAAAATTTATTAACTGAGCTTGGGGTCAAGTTGGAGTGAAAACAGGGGTATGTTGAGTGTTTGGAGGGAAAAGGTGGTGTGGGATCATTTATTGTAGCAGGGTTAGGTGTAGGGTGGTGTAAGAGGGTATTATATGAGCTGTGGAGGACAGGTGGAGGGGGGAAGTGGCACAAAAACCACCCTGGTTTAGTGACTGAGTGGTGTTGGGGATGGTGAACAGTAACGGTGGTTTTGGGCGGGGGTTGACTATTTGACCTGTTTAAATGATAAAAAGGCCGGGTTGTGTTTGTTTGGGCCAAGGGATGGGCTGGGGTGGTTTGGTTTGTTTGTTTGGATTTAATATAAGGGTCCGTTTGGTATTATTAGTACAAAAGGCCCAAGGACCTAAGTTGTATTTTCTGTTTTCTTGAAGGACCAATCTTGCCAACTTTCCAAACTTCATTAAGGGACCAAACCTGCCATTAGAACATAACACAAGGACCAAAGTTGTATAATTATTTCATTTTAAAACTTTAAGGACCTTTAGTGTAAATTTTGGATTTTGAGGGACCGAACTTGTAAATTTCCAAAAGTTATCAAAATTGTTCCATTTTGTATTTCATGCATAGTACAAGGGTATATTTTGTAAAATTTCCAAGTTTGAATACCCAGTGACCATTTTTGCCAATTTTGTAACTTGAGGGGTAAAAATTGCCATTTTGTGTAAACTTTTATCCAGGGATGTTTTGTGAACATTTTTGGTTTCCCAAGGACTAAAGTTGACATTTCATTCATTTAAAATATTTAGGGACTAGTTTTGACAAATTGTGAAACTCCAGGGACTGAAAATGACATTTGTGTGAACTTGATCAGTTTTCACTTGTTTTTCAATCTTTTTGTACCTGAATCACATAAAAACACATTTCATTGATTTTTATAACATTTTGTGAGTCATTTGTGTGTTTTTGGTCGTTTTGTGGGTTTAAATTGTATAAAAGATATGTGTAATTAGGCACATATCAAATCCCCCACACTAAACTATTGCTAGTCCCTAGCAATCTTTTATTTAAAACTTAATGGATTTGAAAAACTCTTTACCAAAAGCCATCACTTCTGGAGTAGCCAAGATGTTTTGGTTCAAGTAAGAACTTTGGTCCAAATGATAACCAAGTGATTTTGAGCAAACCACAAGCTGTCAACGGTTTTGATTAGTCTTTACCAAAAGCCGTTTGCTTCTGGACTAGCCAACTCTTAGATAAATTATAAATATTATCTTTGGTGAGTTAATTACCAATTATGGTTTTCCACAGCCTTTACCACAAGCCATAATCTTGCGGGCTAGCAACTCATTTGCTTATTAGGATATGGCGAGTTGAGGTACCATACAATTTTGGGCAAATTGCAAGCCATAAACGGATTTGAGATATCTTTACCAAGAGCCGTTTGCTCCTGGATTAGCCAATCCTTATGTGTGTTAGACATGGTGGATTGATAACCATTTGTTGTAATTAGTGCAAAACACTAATACCAAATGAAAAAATTTTAAATTTTGGTCATTTTTGAGGAAAAGGGCATACAAGGGTATAAAAGTGATCAAATTCGCCAGAATTACCCCCCACACTTATTATGAATATTGTCCTCAATATTCAAAGCCAAGTGGGGTAATACAACAATTATTTTATTTTTTATATTTACAATTTTTTTATTACATTTTCAAGGTATATACAAAATGTGGGGCACACCCCCACACTTAGGTGGTACACACGGGTGAAAACCCATGTTTATGCTATTGTTTTTTGATTCCCGAGTGGCTAGCTTGACTCGACCCCGAATTAAATGGTTCATGGGGAAGTGGAGTGGGATTGCCACTCAAAGATTTGGTGAGAAATTGGAGTGGGATTGCCACTCACAGAATTATAAATGATAAGGTAGGGAGAATCTTTTTGGATTTTTGATATAATATAAACAGAAACGAAAAATGTTTTTGTATTTTTAATTTTTATATATATATGTACAAAAGAAATGGCTAAAAATGAAACCTAAATGAGATTTTTAATACACGATACTGATTTAAACCTAATTTATTTCTTTCCAGGGATAATACTAAGCACAGTAAACCCTTTTTTAGTGTAAATATGGTGTTTAGCCAAAATTTAGACCTAGGAATATCAAGATTAGGAAAATTGACAGTCACGTGCAGATCAAAGTACAGATAGATTTCAACCATAAAATCTTTTTTTTTTATATTGTTTATTGAAAAGAAATATGATACAGTATATAATCACTACCTCCCAGGCTTGTGTCAGGTTTACCACGCAAGCTAATCACTTGTGAATGATTAACTGTAATAAATATGCCCTGACAGCCCGGAAGTTGAATGATAAAGTATATATAATATACATACAAGGATAGATATTTCAACAAAATACAAAATACAAGTCATAGTACTTAGCACAGCCTCCCCGGCAGCGGCGCCAAAATTTGATCCGCCTCAAACAGTCAGATAATATTAACCAAGTAATGGTCAACAAGTCAAACAGCCTAAGACAAATGCAAAAATCCAAGGAGTATAGTTATATCCCCGGGTCGTAATGTCCCAACGAGGTTGTGATGGTATTAAAAACGAATTTGTGATCGAGTGAATGTGAACAGGAAAGGGTATAAAGTGTGTGTGTGTGTGTTTACCTAGGGTTTTATAAAACAAAATGACTTAAATAAACTATTTTAACGATTACGTAAAACCTAGATATTTAAAACGTTTAAACGTACACCAAATTAAAATCAGACGCGACTGCGTGCTGAGAAAAAGGTGAGTTTTAAGAAAAATAAACTACAAGGGTTAAAAATCAAAATCCTACAAACTTAAAATAAAATTTAATTAAAAAGAAAACTATTTTTTAGATTATTTTATTATTTATTATTAATTATTTAATTAAAAACTAATTAACTATTTAATTAAAACTAATTTATATCAAACTAAAAATGATAAATACTACAAATTAAACTAAAAACTTGTAAAAATAATTTCTAAACTTAAAATAGAACTTGAAGAAAGTATAAAAAATAAAAATAAATATTTTTGTCTTTTTATAAGCTTTTTATTAATTAAAAACTATTTATCTTAATTAAACTATTTAAACTAATTTAAATTACAAATAATACTAAATTAACTTAGAAAATTATGGAAAAATTTATAAAACTATTTTATGACTTATAAAATCTATAAAAAATATAAAAACTAGGAACTAACTTATAAAAATTAATTATGCTATTTATAACTTAATTATTGATTAATTATTAATAAAACTAATTTTAATTCTAATAAATACCAAATGACAATATAAAAATCTGAGAAAATTATTAAAAATACTTTAATATAAAAGGAAATTAATAAAAATATAAAATTACAAATTACTTAATAAAAATCTAAAAATGAAAATTAAAATTAAATTATATTAAATAGAAACTATCACTTATTTTTATGTTGTCTTTTCTGGATTTTTATTTTACAAAACTATATTATACTTAAAAATAAACAACTTTTGTAAAAACAACTAATTTATAGCTTAATAATAAGCACTGTGGAAGCTTATTACTTCCACAGTTGACCAAAGTTTGACCAAATAAGCTAATAAGCTCAAATGAGCTTAAGTGGGACCCACTATGGGTTATTCTGATCCTAATAAGTATGTTGGACTTGTCTAAGCTAAAAATTGCCAAATAAGCTCAGTAGATAAGCTGATAAGCAAGATTAAGCTATTCCAAAAACCAATTTTGAACACAGAATGGGGACAGAGTTTTGGGTCTGATTCAGGTGGGGTCCACAGTGATACAGGTCAAACAAAAGGTCAACTAATACTCCCTGGTAGGAGGGGGGTTGGATGGAACAAGATTTTAGGTGTGGGGCCCACTGTGGTGGTCACAAATCACCACCAAAGTGGTGGTGATGGCTATGGGTCTGCTGCACAGGGGAGTTCTCAACCCTGCAGCTGTGTTTAAGCACTTGTGGGGCCCAGTATAAAATTCACAAAATTAAGGGAAAAGGTGGAACTTGAAGATGAGGTGGTAGACTACAAAACCTCAAAGCCACAATGTCTAAATCTCAATAGAAAATTCTAAACAAATCCTACTATTTTGGTAAAAATCTGAGAATGAAGATTTTGACTTTTAATAAAAACTTGATATCATGACTTTTATGAACTTTAACTTGATCCTAGGTACTGATATGGATGTATTAGGCTACAATAAGATTGTATTAAACTAAAATACCTACTTGTGATTAGATTTGATGAGCTTATGGGTACTAATTTCCTACACAGTTAACTGTGTAGGTATACACTATATGATTTTGACTATTTTATACTATGACTACTAATTTTATGTTATAGCTAGTCTAATATTACCTACTGAATCATGTTCCAATCAGTATTAACAACAGAAACAACAAGAGTATGGCAGACAGTCTTAAACCAAACACCACTATAACTAGACTGATTTTTGATTTTCACTACAATTGATTGTATAAGACCATGAGACTGATTCTAACTACTATAAGATGATTAACTAAGATCAAATGAACAATAATCAACCACACCACAAGCTTATAACTCAGAATTGTCAATTATGAGTTTTCCACTGTGAGTTTTTCAATTTTTAGAACAAATGAATTCCTAAGAACAAGTGACTGAGTTTAACTAAGATTATAACTAATAAGCAATTCAGAAACCTAAAATTACCAAGGGCTAAGCTAATTAAGAACTCAAACAGTAAAAAGTAAAAATGGAAAATAAATGCTTACAAAGGAAATAAGCTGAGGAACAATGAACCATGGATCATAAACAATACCTAGTGTCCCCCCATAGGACTCTAAACCATCAACAATCCAAATTTCACAACCAGCTCAGTCTCCTTCTTGATCTTCTTTTGATTTTCTATTTTTCACTATTTTTTCTATTTTTAAAGTATTTTTGTGATTACACTCTAAACTGAGTTTTTAGGATATCTAAAAGATTTAATAAGCTTTGTCAAGGCTTATGTGAGCTTATCAATTCAATACAGCAACAATGAACAACATACAAGCTTTGTGAGATTTTTGAAATTCAATAAAAATGCATAACTGAGATAACAATCTGAAACTTGAAATTTACTTGAATTAAAGAGTGAAATACATTAAACTGACTGAGAACAAGTGTTTGGAACTGAAAGTAACAACTAGAAACTATTCTACACTACCTACGATTAAATTAAGCTAACATTAAAACTAATTATTCTTCTCTTCTGCCTCTTTTCTCTTTTATAGACACTTCCAGGGTTTGTGGGACCCACCTTGACCTTTCCCACCAATTGAGAACCATTGATTTAGTCTGACTCATCTCCACCGTTTAAAACACTTTTTCGCGCCAAAATAGTCAAAGTGTCAGCTGGGCACTGTAGATTGCGTGGTGAGGTTTTTAGGGGTTTTGGAGGGTTGTGGAGGTGGAGGAGAGTGGGTAGGGTGATGTGGAATTGAATACTGTGGGCTGGTATGGTGGTATGGAGTTGCAGTGGTGAGGAGGTGGTAATGGAGGGAAAAAGGGGTGAAGTGGTATTGGTGGAGTGGTGTTTGACCGGGGTAGTTTGACCCCGTTTTATTTATTAAGGGGTGGGCTTGGTTAGGAAGTGGGCTGGGAATATTTTGGGCCTAGGAATAATAGGAAGGGGTGGGCTGGTGATAGTTTGTAGTTTGGATTTGATTTTGGGTTAATAATAAATAGGATCCGTTTGGTTGTTTGTTAATAAATCACAAGGACCAAAAATGTAACAAGCTGAAAGTTGAGGGGTGTGAGTTGCAACTGTTCCAAAATTATTCCTAGGGTTTTTCTTGCCAAGTGTGAATAGTACAAGGATAGTATTTGATATTTTTCCATTTTTGATTTCCCAAGGACTATTTCTGCCAAACTTGCAAAGTTGAGGGACCTTTTATGTAACTTTTCCAAAATTTCCACCAAGGACCATTCCTGCAAAAGATTATTAGTACAAGGACCAAAATTGAATTTCTCAAAGTTTTTAACATCCCAGGGACCATTTCTGTCAATTTCCAAAGTACAGGGACTAAACTTGTAATTTTATGAAACTTTGCACCAAAGGACTAAATATGTAACTTTATGATTAAAAAGGACCTTTGGTGACTTTTTCATGTTTTTAGAATAACCAGGGACTAGTTTTGCCAATTTATGAAACTTGAGGGACTGAAACTACCAATTATGCAAACTTTGCACGTTTTTCATCTGTTTTTGCATATTTTGCATTTGAAACATATAAAACACACTTCTAAGATATTTTAAGCATTTTGTTGCATATTTGAGTGTTTTTGTGTGTTTTGGCAACTCAGATTTGTATAAAATGATGAGTATTTAGACACTCATCAATCCCCCACACTAAACTATTGCTAGTCCCTAGCAATCCTTTGAGAAAAACTTAATGGATTTGGAAAACTCTTTACCAAAAGCCATCACTTCTGGAGTAGCCAGATGTATCGATTCAAGTAAGAACTATGGTCCATCTGATAACCATGTGATTTTGAGCAAACCACCAGCTGTCAACGGATTTGATTAGTCTTTACCAAAAGCCGTTTGCTTCTGGACTAGCCAACTCTTGATGGAATAGTAAACATCTTGGTGAGCTGATTACCAATTATGGTTTTTCCACTGCCTTTACCACAAGCCATAATCTTGCGGGCTAGCCAACTCATTATCTTTTGAGGATGATGGGGAGTTGAGGAACCATACAATTTTGGGCAAATTGCAAGCCATCAACGGGTTTGAGATATCTTTACCAAGAACCGTTTGCTCCTGGATTAGCCAATCCTTATGTGGGTTAGACATGGCGGACTGATAACCATTTATTGCGTTCTAAGTGAGAAAAAATTTTAAAATTTTGGCTAAAATGGGGGTTCTTGATGGAACATGTGTTTAAATTCGTTAGAATAACGAATCTCCCCCCACACTTAGAACTGAATATTGTCCTCAATATTCAAAGTACCGGGTGTTAAACCAACACTTAGAACGTAAGATGAAAATACTCTATAGCCTTTATTTTTGTTTATGTACATGTTTTTTTTTTTTTTTTTTTTTTTTTTTTTTTAAGTGTATATGTATAAGTATAATGGGTATATATATATACAAGAATAAGCACTGGATAGTGCTTATAAGCATGAGCTTATGGTTTAGACAGTCAAGCCAAAGGCTTGACTTGGATGGAATTGAGGCTTGTAAAAGCCTAGTATAAACTCCATACTTTAAATAAAGAAGAAAAAGTATTTGTACAAGTATTATGGACAATAGATTACTAATGAGCTTTTTGTGAGCTTGTGGAAATGGTGCATATTTCCTAATTACTTAGGAAATGTTGTGAGTGGGCAAACTATCAAGCTCACATATACTTATCTAATAAGCTTTCACAAGCTCAACTTACACTGAGACTATAAGCTGACTTGCTTGGCTTTGTGAAAAGCCAAGCTCACACTCTCAAGTCTCAGTGAGGAGCTTGTGGAGGGCTTATGAAGAACTACTCACCTTCACTGTTTGCTTCAGTGAAGGGAGTAAGGTGAAAATAAGTGTGGGTGATAAGCTACCTAGATAAACTATAAACTAACAAATAAGTTATAAGAACATGAAACTAACAAATATTAACAACTTTTAAACACATATGCAAGGTTTTAGGTTATGACAACCTCAAAATGCTCATAATGAGACAGTCAAGTGTCAATTTGACTTTCTACCATGCTACACTCTTTGGTTAATGTTTCACTGAGTCAATTTAATCATATATATCATACATCAAACAAGAACAATACAATACATGACCCTTAACTCAGTTCATCTATCAAATCCAAACAACCTTTAAATGAGACTAAATTGAGCTTATCATTACATATGACTATCTACACCAATTTTATCAAATCCACAGGCTTTCATCTGTTAAATTAGGACCTTTAAAGCTTAAACAAGTAGTCACACAAGGTTTAAACCATGATTATCAAAAATCAAGTATAAGACAGTTGAAATGCAATTTTAAGCCAAATCAAATTCCAAAACATGAACAACTAATTTTAAGCTATAATATCATTAAATAACAACAAATAAACATGAAAACATGAAAATCAAAGTATAATAAAGACTAGAATAATAAATGTATATATATATATATATATATATATATATATATATATATATATATATATATATATATATATATATATATATATATATATATATATATATATATATATATGAAAAGAAAAATCCTAACAACTGCCCCTTGAAAGGGAATCTGGGCTTGACAGAGCTCAGCAACTAGAATCCGACAACCGAACGATCAAACGTTTTCAATAGAGGAGTTAACAAACTGCGCGTTTTCGCCCCTTAAAAGGGAATCTAGGTTTGTAACGTCTACCAAATTGTGTTCAAACAGCCAACACCCAAATGTTGTAGCTGAGGGACTTATCAAACTGGGCAAGTTGTATGCTACAAAAAAGAAAATATTTTTGTATTATATGTTTTTGGAAATTGAAATATAATATATATACAACATGTGGGTTAGTAACTCCCCTACACTTAGGTGGTAGAAAGGGGTAAGAAAATAGATATATGTACATCACGGGTGAAAACCCATGAGGAAATGATTGGATGAGAAATCGGAGTGCTGTTACCACTCACAGAATTATGAATATATAAGGTAAGGAGATTATTTTTGATTTTTTAACTTTTATAAATGTTTTTGTATTTTTAGATTTATATATATATATATATATATATATATATATATATATATATATATATATATATATATATATATATATATATATATGTATACAAAGAAAAGACAAAATATATACAAAGGAAACCTAAATGAGATTTTCAAAACATGAAACTTTGCACCCTTTATTTGATTCCTCGGCAACGGCGCCAAAATTTGATTCCTCCCGGACTACACCCTTTATTTATAAGCTAACCACTTGTGTAAAATGGTCAACCGTAATAATAATAAAAGGGCGACAGCCCGGGAGAGGAATGCAAGTTTACCAAGGGTTTTAATATCCTTGGATCGTTTATGTCCTGGTGAGGCGTGATATCCTAAATACAATGACTTGTGAATTGTTGAAATAATATTAGTATAGGAAAACAGGAATCTGGTTGACTAACACTGGAATGTGAATAGTAATAGCTCTGTCACAGCTAGTTTATTTAAGAAACGTACAATCAGAAACCTAAAATAATAAAGGATATTTACAAACGTACGTTTAAGTTTAAATAAACGTAAACGTAACGAATAAAACAAAACTTTCCCAAAGAGGGAATTTGCATGCCTTAACGGCTTAAATGCAAATTAAAAAGAAATAAAGTAAATAACTATATTTATAATGTTATTATTAATTACTATAAATTAAAACCTATTATTAACTATTAATTAAAAACTATTTATTTATATATTAATTATCTAAATATTAAGAAAATGTGAAATAAAGCTAAATAAATAAAACTAAAACTTAGAAAAGTAAAAAGTAATATAAAAGAAATTTTGAAACTAAAAATATATTTATTATACAAATATTCTATTTATTATTAATTATTTACTATTATCTAATTACTAATACTATTATTTAATTATTATATATACTAAATAATCAAAAAAAAATCTAAAACTTTTTACAAAATTCTAAAATACTAATAAGAAGTTTAAGAAAAATATAAAAACTATATTTTATATACAGAAATAAGAAAACTTAATTAAATACTATTATTTATCAATTAAACTAATTAAACTAAATTAATTATTATACATACTAAACTAATTTATAAAATTATGAAACTTTTTATAAAACTACTTTTCCATCATAGGACTCCATAAAAAATATAAAAAGTTTGTAAAAATTATAAATGAGCAGTTTTAAAAATTAAATACTAATTATTATCTAAAAGAAATATAAACTAAATTAATTATTAAAAATATTAAATGAACAGTGAAAAATCTAAAAAAATTACAGAAAGTATATTTACTTATAAGGATCCTAGGAAAAATAAGTTGGGGTTGCCAGCTTATCCAGATAAGCTGGAATAAGCTGCTCAGTTCCAATAAGCCAAAAGGGAAAAAGTGGGTTAAGTATATTGTGTATACAAAGACTAACGGAACTGGTGCCCCAGAGCAGTTGGAAGGGGTGTGGGATATTATGCATGATACTAGCGAGAGGTCCCAAGTTCGAATCCCACCCACACCCATTTTTTGAAACTTTTTATTTTTTTGATTTTCTTTTTGCAAACCTGTACAACAAGTAAAAATATGGAACTTTAACAAAACCAACTTATTCAAAACTTAGAAATAAGCTGTGTGACAGCTTATTTCCAACTCAGTTGGCCAAAAAGCTCAAGCTTCTTAAATAGAAGCTATCACTTGAGTTAAAGGGTCTTTTTGGTTTTTCTTTTTATTAAACTAAATAAATACATATAATATACATATAAGATGAAAATAGAACTTATTAAACCTAAAAATAAGCCAAACGTGGGCTTATTACTCACTCAGATGAGTTTTTGGACTCAAAGTGGGATAATAAGCTTGGTAAAAGCTTGTAAAAGCTAAACAGTGGTGTAAAAAGGTAAAAGGTATTTATATACAAGTATAATAGTGATATATGAACATGAGTAAGCACTGAGGAATGCTTATAAGCATAAGCCTATGGTTTAGACAGTTAAGCCTTTTGGGCTTAACTTGGATGGAATTGAGGCCTCTAAAGCCTATAATAAGCTCCATACTTAAAAGTAAAGTATAAAATATATCTATACAAGTATAATATATATGTATGTACAAGCTTGTGAACAGGGATTAGCTTATAAGCTCAGAATAAGCAAATAAGCAAATCCTGAGTACACAGATCCAAACACCCCTGCAACCTTATGTTTGGCCAATTTAAGCTGACGGGTTAAGCTCAAAAAGGCAAAATAAAAGTTGTAGTTGCAAGATGAGGTGTTTAGCTTTCCAAAAAGCCAAAGCTCATCAAGTGGGGTCCACTAATGAGCTTTTTGAGGGCTTAAGAAAATGGCTTAATTCCACTGAATTGCTCAGTGGAATAAAAGATGGGACAAACAAAAAGCCTCTTGCAGCCCTAGTAAATAAGCTGCAAGCTAATAGTTAAGCACTGGATCTCAAAGCCTAGTTGATAAGCTTCCAAAAGAAGCTAATCTCATAAGCTAGGTCCAAGTAATGAGCTTTTTGTGAGCTTATGAAAATGAGCTAGGTTGGGTAAGAAATACTGAGGACTCAGTATTCTTTTCTAGGTGGTGATAAGTTTAAGCTACTTGCAGCCTATGTGAATAAGCTACAAGGTGAGGTTTAAGTGTAGGATCATGAAGCTGGGTAGGTAAGCTTCACATGAAGCTAATTAACTCAGGCTCTAGATCACTAATGAGCTTGTGGAAATGGTGTAATACCCCTGATGACTCAGAGGTATGTTGTGAATGGGCAAACAACAAGCTCACACAAAACTTATCTAATAAGCTCATAAGAGCTCAACAAGCACTGAGCTATTGAGATGGGTAGTTAAGCTTCACATGAAGCTAAACCACACAAGCTTAAGCTCTGTGAGGAACTTTTTATGGGCTATTGAAAACAAATCACCTTCACTGTTTGCTTCAGTGAAGGGAGTGTGGTGCACAAAAAAGGTAGGTGGTGAAAACTATCTAAATAAGCTTAAGACAGAAAAATAAGCACACATATAACAAATATGGTACTAAAACATCACAAAGAAGCCAAGTGCATAGAGTGTGGTCAAGTTATGAGACTTTGGAAAGCTCATGAACTTGACAGACAACCCATGACACAGGGCAAAAACATGCATAATTAAGCACTATTAAAAGCTAGAAATAAGCTGAACTAAAAATTGACAAAAATCATACAAACAGATAAGCAGCTAAACTAAAACATACTAAAAGGACAAACTCTAAAACTAAATAACAAGATCACACTAAAATTAGACATTTATTCAAAAACCTGAAAAACTAACATTTTGACTTTTCACATAAACATAAAAAGTTGACTAATATGAGATTCTAATCTAATTTACTGATTCACTAAGTTATATTAAACATTGAGAACATGAAACTAAAAAAAATAAATAACATTTAAACAGATTTGGTGAGTATGGCTATGCAAATCCTCACAGTGATCAAATGAGGGGTTCAAGATGTGATTTTTGACTTTTTGTTTAAATACACAATAGGCTAAAGGTTTGTCTGACCATTAGGAACTCTATGTATCAAATATCAACCAAAAACAACATCCTATACTCAGTTAAGCACTCTTGAATTAGTTTTGCCAAACACACCTTAAATGAAATCAATTTTAGCTTTTCATTACATAAGACTGTGTATACCAATTTTATCAAATCCAAAGGCTTTCATCTGTTAAATTAGGACCTTTTAAGCTTAAACAAGTAGTCACACAAGGTTTAAACATTGATTATCAAAAATCAATATAAAGACAGTTGAAATGCAATTCTAAGCCAAATCAAATTCCAAAACATAACAACCTAAGATTAAGCTATATTATCATTAAACAACAACAACTAAACACAGAAAAGAAGAAATCAACACAGATTAAAGGCTATAACTAAGAAATGCAAAATTTAGTAAAAATGCTTACAAGTGGGATTGACTGAGAACCAAAGAACCAATGACCAATATTTATCCTAACAGCTTCCCATGAAGCTACTAAACCATGGCCATCCAAAATGAACCATGCTCCTTGCAGTATCACCA
>JARVZY010005510.1:0-29747 GCA_030686995.1 Artemisia argyi | reverse complement strand
ACAAACAATCAACCCATAATTAACATCTAGGTTTCACTACATCTAAGCAAACACGCAAGAGATCTAGCCTAGCATGTTAAATTCAAGACAAGCGTAAGATATATTCAAGCAACACATAGACATATTGATTGAATTGAAAGAGTACTTATCTCAAATTGACATGAGAGGTTTCCAAGGGTAAAAACCCTTGAAAAAGTAGTAATATTCGTGCTAGGGTTTCTCCAAGGTTACACCCTACTTGTTCCTCTATAATGAATGAAAATTGCAAAACTATATATAGATTTTACAGGGTGACGGCATTAGAAAGGAATTTCTGACGTCGTCAACTCGCCGCCCATAATGATATCGGATTGCCTAGATCCTGATTTGACGCCGTCATGTGTACTTCTACTTTGGGCCGTCACATGTAATTGAACCATGACGGCCTATGGTGACGCCGTCATGCCCATAGTGTAAAACTCTTCTGGATCGTCACGGACTTTATCCACTTCCACCTCTTGTATTACTCTAGACGCCATCATTAAGGAGCATGTGACGCCGTCAGGTACTGTTCCTAGCAAGGAAAATTAAGACTTTGCCGCTTTCTTCACTTTTATGCTCCAAAAACGTCCAAAATGCTTCCTTTTCCAGAATTCACTCCAAAAGTACCTAAAATGACAAAAGGAACGATTTAGGGCAATATTTGATCAAATAAATTCGAATCCTGGCTAAAATGACCCCCTAAAAACGGTTCATTTTTTGCCTCATCAAATACCCTTACACTTGAGATTTGCTTGTCCTCAAGCAAATGCGCTTTTATTCTAATCAAAATACAAGTTATAGGTCATTTAACACTAATATAAAAGTAATTACAACAAATAATCGTTCCACTAAAGACCAAAGACAAGCACGGAGGTCATATACTAGCACCTCACAAATAGTGTTTAGATACTCACATCTCTCGGGTGTAATAAAGTATATATCATAATATGGAAATGGAAAACATCTCTCACTACCTGTCATAGCAAAATAGATTACCATAGGCTTGGAAAAGGATCAAACCTCCACCACTTGGCGTAAGCACCTAGGATAAACTATCAAAGAGGTCTTTTAAAGGGTTATAATGTTAGGTGTAGGGATATGGAATACACGGTTTTGTTGGATATAGGCAATATTTACTGGTGGCAAGTTAATCATTTTGGTTAATTACATGTACAATATGGCGTTGCTAAGCCAAGACTAGACTCGACTTAAGCTAATAAATCAAAAATAACAAAAACATAAAACAAACATAGAATGAAATGGGATGGTAGTCCGTATGCTTTTTCTCTTTTTCCTTTTTTCTATATTTTTTTTCTTTTTTTTTTTTCGATTTTTTTTTTCATACACTCTTACCCTACCATCCAAAATAATACATCATAGGGAATGTACATTCCCCTTACACTTGAATTTTTACATACTTTAAAATAAATAAATCTAATGACTCGAATCAAGATAATCAAAACACTTGGAGTACTTTTTTAAGATTAATGCACATATGGGGGTAATAATATGATGTTCTTCCCCATTACTCCATAACATAAGTACTTTACCCATGAGTCCCATGAGTCCCAAAACAATATGTACAAGGATATGACTCGACTTAGCAACCATGATATCAATTAGATAATTAACTAAGGGTTTAAACATGTAACAATAATACACTAAAGATGAGTGCATACACGGAAGGCTAAGGCGATTTGGGTGTACATTTAAGTTGGTTGTAACAAATTCTTCCTTTAAGTAAGATGCTTAAAGTTAGAAACGAAAAGATAGGCTCGGAGGGGTGTACTAAGGGTTTCATGTACTAAAAATGAGTACAACGCTAAGGGTGTGGGAAAAATTAGTTGACTTTACTAGCCAAGTAATATGACTTAAATGGCCAAGTAATTATGATACGGGTTTAACACAAGGGTGATACTAATGCCTCTTATCATGTAGTAAATCCTACTACACGAATGTAGTCTCATTAGCGGTCTCGGGATGCATCACTAACGCAAGTTCTAGAATCTAAATGCTACCGGTACACTCATAAGCACTAATAGTAAATGCTTTTCCTATTAAATCTAAAGGCGAACCTCACATGTTTGGGTGGAAAATTTTTCTGAATAGTACGGTTTTGTGCTAGTCATACAATCTCCTATCCATGAGACGCTTGCTAAGGCTAAATTTTCACTCCTAAATGTTGTAAAAAAATTTAAATTTGGCGCTAAAATTACACTTACAAATATTTCTCTTAGTTTTATTACACACCTACCATCGAACAAACAAACTCAAGTGCAAGTGTATCCTATAAGGTAGCATCATTTACCCTCCCCTTACACTTAGGATGAACATTGTCCCTAGTGTTCAATTAAAGAATGTAAAAGTGAAATAGGTAAAAGAATGAAATCAAATACTCCCCTGATTCGTTCGGTGTGGATAGTGCGGTAACAAGGTTAGGTCTTCCTCCAAGAAAATGAACAATCAAAGCTTCCCTTCCAGAAATATACATCATCTTCTTGTCATGTGTAAGCTATTAAACCTGAGAAAACAAACAAGGCAACCTCGGGTAAAATCGGCGGCAATCTATATTGTAACCTATCGTAAATTTCCCTTACGATTAGTAAATGCATACGAATAAATAAAACGATGTTACGATAAATTAACACCATTTTACGGGTAACAAATTTTTTTTTTATGATATGGCTTGATATTGAACCACTACGATAACTGTGATTGACCGTTTACCCAGGAACGATGCTTACACACGACCTAGATAGCCTATAATTATTGCGAACGATAAATATTTATATAACACGTTTATATTTAAAATAATACGTATCGTCTAAATAACGTATATTATTTATATATTCCCCGAACCTATGAAACTTCCCGAGAACGCTCACTAATATTTTTGGACTTCGACACGATAATCGAGACACACTAGGTGGGCCCCCAACACCCTTTGGGTCACGGTTACACAATACACAACCAAACGGTCTCCTTTTTATTTTTCTTTTTCTTTGGGCCGACAAAAATCCTGAGCCCAAGTTACAAGCCCAAACGAACCCTTTAATTTCTTTTGTTTTCTTTCTTTGTTTTCTGCTAGCCGCGACCTCACCCAAAAACACCCCTATTACATACGATTTTTACACACAACACAAATATATTTTTGCTTGCCTCATATCACCTAATGGCCAAGATACAGAAACCATATAAGTTACACTATTCCTTGCTCGTTAACTACCTCAGAAACACCCTAAGTAAACTACCAAAGTCACCTTGAAAGATAAGCAAAAAACGTGGCATTACATTCCTTGTTGCCACCCTTACTCTCCAATCCCATCTAAACTAACAATGTGCATGTAAGAAGTGTCAGGAATGAACAGGAACAATCACACAAGATCTTGGCCATGTAAACTTTCGATTGGTTAAAATTTGTGGCATTACTATTCGCCTAACATGATACCCTCCTCCTTGTGAACTTATCTTGTTCTTACATACCCAAAAACAGCCTATATAAACCATTACATGAAACCATAGATGTTACATGCACTTAGAACACACCACATTACATAAAAATAGTAACGAGAGAAGTTGTGGAGGGACGAACAAAACACCAAGTATACCACACCTTGAAGAGAACCTAGGAAGCAAGGATTGGAGCCTTTTGAACCTTTGGAAGGACGTGAAGTGAACCACGAAGCACTTGAACCATTCCACGAACCATACGCTTGTTTTACTCCACCTTTTGAGGTGAGGTGAGACTCCTAAATCGTTACTTTCATTATATACATATACGTATTACTTGTTTTGCACGAACACTTTACCTAGATAAAACGTGAAAGTTAAACGCGACATGTATATACTATATATCGTATTACATGTTTACTAAGTCATTAACGAGAACCTATAATAACATTGGACTTTTATTAACGAATACATACTAAAAATCACACGTTTCTAAGTCACTTGGACCTATACGACATTTACTAAAAACACTTAGTTTATTTTCAAGTTTTATAAAGTTACGTATTGAGTTTTGACCACACACTTTGGCCTCGCCACTTCAAATTTCAACACGTGACCCCTAAGTATTTTTACGCGAACTAATTGTTTACTTGGTATACAAACGGGAATGATAAATAAATCGACTTAACAACTTTGTTTAATCACTTAACGAGACCAAAAGCTAATCGCTATTGAAACCAGTTTTCAGAAAACTAAAAACCTTACGTGGGCCGAAAAGCCCAAAAAGCTCATTCTAGCTTATTACGATAAGCTGAGCGTATAAGCACTTTTGAAATGATTTTGTAACTTAAAAATATGGATTTTGACAAACCCAATGTACCCCCAAACCCCTTGGATCATAAATCCTTAACGGGCCCTTAATATTGGCTCGTTAGGCCCAGTTTGTGAAATAAGCACTTTTTAAGCTATTAAGCTGTTGAAATAAATTATTTGGAACATTCTGAGCTTATTGAAAAAGTATAAATGTTAAATTCCAAGTTTGGTGAAGTTTGGACTAACTTTGCAAATTTTCTTAAACCGAGGGACTGAAACTGCCAAAGTTGTAAACTTTGGGTGAAAAGTATAAAAACAGTTTTCTAAGGGTATAAACTGTAAATATGGGAACTTAGGGATAATAAATATAAATATTTGATATTTTGGACCTAAAATGTAATAATATATAAATTTGGACTAACGATGAAAATATAATCCGTTAAGGGTAAAAAGTGTAAAATTGAGAAACATAAAGGATTGAATAGTAATATTGATTTTTAATAATTATATATATATATATATATATATATATATATATATATATATATATATATATTTGAATATATATAAAGACGATAAATAATAATACGGATATATTTGTATAACGATAACTAAATTTAGACGAATAAAACGATACGTAACCATTATCTATTTTTATACGACGTAACACATCACGTATGCACTTTATCGATTACTCGTAATTAATAATAAACGTTCGCAATAAAACGAAACTTAAAAACTGAAACTTGCCATATCTTATAGGTTGTGTGTGAAGCCGTTGCCTTGCATCGTTGAGATTACATTTGTTCTACTATCCTACTAAGGTGAGTTCATAGCCCACATTTAACTTATTTTTGTGGGGGGGATACATGCTCAAAAACCGAACATAAGTCTTTTCCTGATCTTATTATTGCTTAAGTATCTATTGCCAAAAGTCCCTCGATCATGAACCTTAATCACTTGAAGGGTGAACGTAAATAATTGTGAATAGATCTATTAGGGATTGACAATCCCCATTTGGTTGCTATAGGAAAGTCACCAAAAGCACGTTATTTGAATATAATAGGTTATTGGCAAATACCTATCTTGGGGGCTATATATTTTACATCATTATTACGAAAATATTGATGTCTGTTGAATCGTTGAGTGTCATGAGCTTAAGGCAATAATGAATGCGTTTTCTCTTACTTGTTTATTTGTATTTATATACAATAAGCACCTATCTCTTGTGTTCAAACTCTTAATTATAAACCTATGAATTTCACTCAACTTTTTGTTGACTTTTAGCATGTTTATCTCAGGTAACTAAATGGAATGGATGGCAAAGGCACGAAGTGGGCAAATAAAGAAACGTTTATTTCTCTTTGAATAAAAACTTGTTGTTGAATAATGAATCCTCTTGTGATTTATGAATATTTGGTATTTTAAATAAAACTTAAAACGATCACTTGAATCGTTTTCTATAATTGTGACGAAAGATCCACGATATAATACCCCAAAAGTCTTCCGCTGTATTGATCGATTTTGGGGGTGTTATAGATTGGTAATCAGAGCTACGGTTATAGTGAACCAAGTGTTTTTGGAACATTGGACTATAACTACACTTTAAACGGGACAAAATTTTCATAAAATACCATCCTACGCCCTTCGTGCCTACGCATCCCAGTAATTGGTAAAAAGTATTATTTACTTTATAGCATTTTAAATTGGTTATAATTATGCTTACATCTACTAATCGGGAAATTTATTACAGTGTCATCTCTTCGAACACCCACCTTATCAGCTTGTCCTCAAACTCAGGAACTGAAGATGTTACTTCAGCCTATGCTACTTCACCTATGCCTATGTCTCCTGCTACCGACAGATACATGCAAAGCCAGCAATTTCTGCCAGCATCTGACAGAGAGGCTTCTCCTCTGGCAACATCTGGTCCGATTCGCCGATCTAGGCAAATTAGACAACTTCAGCCGTATGAAGCAAGTACTGCTGTACCAGCACCAGCTCTTGTCATACCACCTGAATCAGTTATGCCATCACCACCTGCACCACCAGTGATACCACCACTACCAACTATCTTCTACAGCCAAACTACTACTGTGCCACTAACACCATCACCCATAGCATCACCTCCACTAGCATCACCACCTGCACCTTACCGAAGTGTCCCAATATCACCTCACCAAAGGACTTACCCGATCCACCCAACCACCTCAGAATCTTGTGTTCAACGCAGACGCCGAAGGACCCACAAGCGAGTAGATGCTCGTAGATGGTCTTTCTTGTTGCCCATTATGCGATATTGGAGATCTCAAGAAGGAACACCAACAACAAGGGAACTTGGGGAAAGTTCTTACTCTACCTCTCAAATTCTGCCAGTCATTGGGGAACCCATACACCATACCATACCATTGTTAGCTGCAAGAATGGTTCGCCATGAAGACCGACTTGATTCCATTGCTAGTATACTCAACAAGATTCCACATGAACTTCTAGAAACCTTTGAAGATGATATGAACAGTCTCATAATTGGTCATCTTGCAATATAAGATAAGGTTGAAAAGTTGGATTCTCTATTTTGGGAATCAATGGAATTCATAGGAGCACTATGTGGGGCTAACACTTCAACAGAAATAGCATTGGGAACTTTAGACCGAGAAATTGAGAGGATCAACACTGAAAACCTACGCCTTAGGCAAGCCCTGCTAGAGTCTCGAGAAAGGGAAAGGACTCGAGATCAAACCATGGAAACCATGTCCACTGCCATTCAAGAACTCCAAAACCGCCTAGACAAAGCTTTAGGAAAACCATGAGACCATCACCTTGTGAAGTAAAAATCAATGTCCTACAAATAAGAGTATCTTGTCATGTTTTGTAAACATTTGCACAAGTATCAATAAGTGTTGTAACACCTTGACATTGATTTATGGAAGTTTATTTTATCTTTATTTATGTTGCAAACTTTATACATTATATCATAATATATTGGTTCATACAGGTCAAACTTATTCGTAATGTGTGTCATCCCAACATACGATAATTTACGATTTAAACCTTTTCAATGATCGAATCAATGTAACGACGACCTATATTTAACTATTTATTACTCGATATGTATTTTCAACATGATAAGATTATTATAAATGTTCTAATAATATACCTTCTTTTATAGCAACATGGCTAGAACTAGGAGAACAACCACGAACGCCGCACCAGCAAACCCCGAAGTTATGACCCCGACAGCGATCCAGCAAGCAGTTGCTGATGGCGTTAATGCCGTTTTAGCCGGACAAGCCCGTAATAGAGATGAAAATGCACCGGCACCCCGCTACTATAAGTACAAAGACTTCATAGCATGTCAACCAACGTATTTCAAAGGAACTGAAGGAGTGTCGGAATTAGCTCAATGGTTTGAAAGAAGTGAAACTGTTTTCCAAAGAAGTTGAAGTTCGGAAAACAACAAGGTAAGCTTCGCAACGGAAACACTGATGCAAGACGCTCTATCCTGGTGGAACTCTACCGTTCAAACACTAGGAGCAGAGGCAGCACATCAGCTTACTTGGATTGAATTCAAGGCTAAAATACTAAAGAAGTATTGTCCCCGTTCCGAACTGCGAAAACTCGAGGATGAGTTCCATGCCTTAATAGTGAAAGGAATTGACTTGAGAAGTTACAACCGGAGATTCCAAGAACTCATGATACTATGCCCTACCATGGTACCCGATCATGAGAAAACATTAGAGAAATATGTCGAAGGACTCCCTAGGAGTATTGAAGGAAATGTCACCTCAGCAAACCCGCCAACCTTGGAAGCAGCAATGAAACTTGCTCAGAAACTTCTAGACTGAGAAGTGAAATGCAATGAGCTTAAAAGGAAATTGGACGATAAGAGAACCACCCACCATCACAACAACAACCAACAAAGCTACAACAGTCATCACCACAACAACAACCACCGCAACAATAATCGGAACCACCAACAATATCACAACACCCGAAGCAATCAACAGCAGAATCAAAGACAAGAAAAACCCCGAGTCTATGCCGCCACGGAAGGTGTAGGGTACAACGGACAGAAACCCCAATGCCAGCGATGCAAACTTCATCACGAGGGTTGTTGTACCGTCCGATGTGACAAATGTCATAAGATCGGTCATCAAACTAGAAACTGTAGGATTCCAGCTACAGGAAGCAACACACAGGTTGTATCACCCACTTGTTACGGATGCGGAGAAGTAGGACATATCCAGAGAAACTGCCCAAAAGGAAATGAACCAGTCAACGCCCCAGCTAGGGTATACCTACTCGGAAATGGAAACGGACCCGATGTAGTCACCGGTACGTTTCTACTAAACCATCATAATGCTAGAGTATTGTTTGATTCGGGCGCCGATAAGAGTTTTATATCAGACACGTTTGCCCCTTTACTTAATGTTATCCCCTCTAAGCTAAACACCACCTACGAAGTCGAAATGGCTGATGGGAATTTAATAGATACCATATCATGAAAGATTGCATCCTAACCTTATCCGAAAAACCTTTTGCCATTGATCTTATGCCGGTTCAACTTGGTAGTTTCGACACTATCGTCGGCATGGATTGGCTATCCCACCATCGTGCTAGGATTCATTGTGACGAAAAGGCCGTCCATATACCACTCAAGGATGAAACACTCATTGTCCAGGGCGACAAAAGCAAACCTCGATATGGAATTATCTCATGTATGCGAGTGATAAAGTACATGAAGGAAGGATGTCAAGTATTCATGGCTTAAGTTACAGAAAATAAGACATCCGAGAAGCAGCTTGATGATGTTCCTATCGTTAGGGATTTTCCTGAAGTATTCCCTGAAGAATTACCTGGTATTCCACCCGTACGTCAAGTAGAATTTCAGATTGAACTAGTGCCTGGAGCGGCACCAGTGGCTAAAGCACCTTATAGGCTAGCACCATCTGAAATGGAAGAGTTTTCAGAACAACTAAAGGAGTTGTCGGACAAAGGATTTATTTGACCAAGCTCATCACCTTGGGGAGCTCCAATTTTATTTGTTAAGAAGAAGGATGGATCCTTTAGAATGTGCATCGATTACTGGGAGTTGAATAAACTTACGGTAAAGAATCGATACCCATTGCCTCGAATTGATGATCTGTTTGATTAATTGCAAGGATCGAGTGTGTACTCAAAAATTGATCTGAGATCAGGATATCATCAGCTAAGAGTTCGAGAAGAGGATATCCCGAAAACTGCATTCAGAACGCGCTATGTTCACTACGAATTTCAAGTAATGTCGTTCGGTCTGACCAATGCACCGGCAGTTTTCATGGATTTAATGAATCGAGTATGCAAACCTTACTTGGATAAGTTTGTAATAGTATTCATCGACGATATTTTAATCTACTCTCGCAACGAAGAAGAACACGCAAAACATTTACGAATCATTCTAGAACTGCTCAAGAAAGAAGAACTGTACGCTAAGTTCTCCAAATGCGACTTTTGGATTCACACCGTAAAATTTTTAGGACATATCATCGATAGTCAAGGCATTCACGTTGACCCTGCAAAGATTGAGGCTGTTAAAGGTTGGTCATCTCCTACAAACCCCACGGAGATACGTCAATTTTTAGGTCTCGCAGGTTACTACCGAAGATTTATAGAAGGATTCTCTAAGATTGCAAAACCTTTGACTAAGCTAACCCAAAAGAATGAGAAATACATCTGGGAAGAAAAGGAAGAAGCAGCCTTCCAGTTGTTAAAACGAAAGCTTTGTGAAGCTCCAATATTAGCCCACCCAGAAGGAAATGAGGACTTTATAGTATATTGTGACGCATCTTATCATGGACTAGGAGCAGTTTTGATGCAAAGAAGCAAGGTAATAGCTTATGCATCCCGACAACTGAAGAAACATGAGGAAAACTACACGACTCATGACTTGGAGTTAGGAGCTGTAGTGTTTGCGCTCAAGTTATGGAGACACTACTTATATGGCACCAAATGTACCGTGTATACTGACCACAAGAGTCTTCAACATATTCTGGATCAAAAGGAATTGAATATGAGGCAACGTTGCTGGCTAGAGTTGCTCAGCGATTATGATTGTGAGATCCGTTACCACCCAGGAAAGGTTAATGTAGTAGCAGATGCGTTAAGCCGAAAAGAACGATTGAAACCCCTTCGAGTTAGATCACTAGGGATGACTATCCACTCACCCCTTCCATCCCAAATCCTTACCGTACAGAACAAAGCACTTAAAGAAGAAAACCGACCCAAGAAAAAGATTCACGGTATGCCCGAGAATAAGAATGGTTTCGTAAAGAAATCCGATGGAACACTATGTTTCAAGGACAGAAGTTGGATCCCTATGATTGGAGGTATTCGTGAGCTCATCATGTATGAGTCCCACAAGTCAAAATACTCCATTCACCCAGGTTCCGAAAAAATGTATCAGGATTTAAAGAGACTATATTGGTGGCCAAACATTAAGGCTGACATCGCAGAATATGTCGGTAAATGTTTGACATGTTCAAGAGTAAAGGCAGAACATCAGAAACCTTCAGGCTTACTAGTACAACCAGAACTTCCTATGTGGAAATGGGAACGAATCACTATGGACTTCATCACCAAACTCCCAAGAACCTCATCCGGACACGACACAATATGGGTTATTGTGGATCGTCTCACAAAATCCACTCATTTTCTACCCATCAAAGAAACCGATGAGATGAATACACTAGCGCAGCTGTATGTGAAGGAAATTGTCACTCGACATGGAGTACCAATTTCAATTATCTCGGATCGAGATAGTCGTTTCACCTCTCACTTTTGGAAATCGTTACAGAAAGCCTTAGGAACTAAACTAGACATGAGCACCGCATACCACCCTCAAACTGATGGTCAAAGTGAAAGAACTATCCAAACCTTGGAAGATATGCTCCGAGCATGCGTTATTGATTTTGGAAAAGGTTAGGATAAGCACTTACCATTAGCAGAGTTTTCATACAACAATAGTTACCACGCCAGCATAAAAGCAACACCATTCGAAGCACTGTATGGTAGAAAGTGCCGATCGCCCGTTTGTTGGGCAGAAGTCGGAGAAAGACAACTTATAGGACCTGACCTTGTTCGGGAAACAACCGAGAAAATCGTTAAGAATAAGCAACGCTTACAAGCAGCCCGAGACCGATAGAAAAGCTACGCAGACCTAAAAAGGAAACCCATGGAATTTCAAATAGGAGACAGAGTCTTATTGAAAGTATCTCCCTGGAAGGGAATGGTACGATTTGGAAAGCATGGAAAGTTGAACCCCAGATACATCGGTCCATTCAAAATCCTGGAAAGGATAGGACCCGTGGCTTATAAACTAGAACTACCTGAAGAACTTAGTCGAATCCACGACACCTTTCATGTGTCAAACCTTAAGAAGTGTTTATCCGATGAATCTCTCGTGATTCCATTGAAAGAGATTCGACTAGATCATAACCTTGTCTTTACCGAGGAACCCATTGAAATCATAGATAGAGAAGTCAAACAACTCAAACAAAACCGTATCCCTATTGTCAAAGTTCGTTGGGACTCCAAGCGAGGACCGGAATATACTTGGGAGCGCGAGGATCAGATTCGCTCCAAGTACCCACATCTCTTCACCTAAGACACCCTTGGCAACTATCTTAGACTAGAATTCCGGGATGGAATTCCCTGTAAGAGGTAGGTAATGTAACCTCTCATAAATTTCCCTTACGATTAGTAAATGCATACGAATAAATAAAACGATGTTACGATAAATTAACACCATTTTACGGGTAACATTTTTTTTTTATGATATGGCTTGATACTGAACCACTACGATAACTGTGATTGACTGTTTACCCAGGAACGATGCTTATACACGACCTAGATAGCCTATAATTATTGCAAACGATAAATATTTATATAACGCGTTTATATTTAAAATAATGCGTATCGTCTAAATAACGTATATTATTTATATATTCCCTGAACCTACGAAACTTCCCGAGAACGCTCACTAATATTTTTGGACTTCAACACGATAATCGAGACACACTAGGTGGGCCCCCAACACCCTTTGGGCCACGGTTACACAATACACAACCAAACGGACTCCTTTTTATTTTTCTTTTTCTTTGGGCCGACACAAATCCTGAGCCCAAGTTACAAGCCCAAACGCACCCTTTAATTTCTTTTGATTTCTTTCTTTGTTTTCTGCTAGCTGCGACCTCACCCAAAAACACCCCTATTACATACGATTTTTACACACAACACAAATATATTTTTGCTTGCCTCGTATCACCTAATGCCCAAGATGCAGAAACGATATAAGTTACACTATTCCTTGCTCATTAACTACCCCAGAAACACCCTAAGTAAACTACCAAACTCACCTTGAAAGATAAGCCAAAAACATGGCATTACATTCCTTGTTGCCACCCTTACTCTCCAATCCCATCTAAACTAACAATGTGCATGTAAGAAGTGTCAGGAATGAACAGGAACAATCACACAAGATCTTGGCCATGTAAACTTTTGATTGGTTAAAATTTGTGGCATTACTATTCGCCTAACATGCTACCCTCCTCCTTGTGAACTTATCTTGTTCTTACATACCCAAAAACAGCCTATATAAACCATTACATGCAACCATAGATGTTACATGCACTTAGAACACACCACATTACATAAAAATAGTAACGAGAGAAGTTGTGGAGGGACGAACAAAACACCAAGTATACCACGCCTTGAAGAGAACCTAGGAAGCAAGGATTGGAGCCTTTTGAACCTTTGGAAGGACGTGAAGTGAACCACGAAGCACTTGAACCATTCCACGAACCATACGCTTGTTTTACTCCACCTTTTGAGGTGAGATGAGACTCCTAAATCGTTACTTTCATTATATACATATACGTATTACTTGTTTTGCACGAACACTTTACCTAGATAAAACGTGAAACTTAAACGCGACATGTATATATTATATATCGTATTACATGTTTACTAAGTCATTAACGAGAACCTATAATAACATTGGACTTATATTAACGAATACATACTAAAAATCACACGTTTCTAAGTCACTTGGACTTATACGACATTTACTAAAAACACTTAGTTTATTTTCAAGTTTTATAAAGTTACGTATTGAGTTTTGACCACACACTTTGGCCTTGCCATTTCAAATTTCAACACGCGACCCCTAAGTATTTTTACACGAACTAATTGTTTACTTGGTATACAAACGGGAATGATAAATAAATCGACTTAACAACTTTGTTTAATCACTTAACGAGACCTAAAGCTAATCGCTATTGAAACCAGTTTTCAGAAAACTAAAAACCTTACGTGGGCCGAAATGCCCAAAAAGCTCATTCTAGCTTATTACGATAAGCTGAGCGTATAAGCACTTTTGAAATGATTTTGTAACTTAAAAATATGGATTTCGACAAACCCAATCTACCCCCAAACCCCTTGGATCATAAATCTTTAACGGGCCCTTAATATTGGCTCGTTAGGCCCAGTTTGTGAAATAAGCACTTTTTAAGCTATTAAGCTGTTGAAATATATTGTTTGGAACATTCTGAGCTTATTGAAAAAGTATAAATGTTAAATTCCAAGTTTGGTGAATTTTGGACTAACTTTGCAAATTTTCTTAAACCGAGGGACTAAAACTGCCAAAGTTGTAAATTTTGGGTGAAAAGTATAAAAACAGTTTTCCAAGCGTATAAACTGTAAATATGGGAACTTAGGGATAATAAATATAAATATTTGATATTTTGTACCTAAAATGTAATAATATATAAATTTGGACTAACGATGAAAATATAATCCGTTAAGGGTAAAAAGTGTAAAATTGAGAAACATGAAGGATTGAATAGTAATATTGATTTTTAATAATAATTATATATATATATATATATATACACACATATATATATATATATATATATATATATATATATATATATATATATATATATATATATATATATATATATATATATATATATATATATACATATATATACTAGTTTTCGAAGCCCGCCCGATGGGCGGGCGTGACTTATAATTATTGTTGGAAGGTATTATTTAATGAAAAATAAGATATAAACATATAAATTTATATTTTGCCCATCTACTAAGGAACATACATGAGTTTCTCTTCGTATGAACTCACCACACTCCGATCTAGTAGCAAGGCATAGAGCCTACTACCAAAATAAATATTGCATACGAAGGTATTAGTTAAAGGGAAATAATATATGAGAAAGGCGGGCATGAGTTATAATTATCGTAGGAAGGTATTAGTTATCGAAAAATAATATATAAGGAAATAGTGAAGGATCAACAATTACTGAACTGCTAAAATGTTTAAATCTATTGTCTAGAAGATAGAATAGTATTCAAATTATCATCACAACTTAAGCTTATGTCGATACAAACTATGAGATAAACCCAACATACATCGGCCAATAATGAAACTGGTGAAAGTGGTTGAAATTTTTCCATAATATAACTTTATATGTCTTTTAATACATTTAAAAATAAAATCTGTGAATATAAACTTTTTCACCTGCCATGACCCGAACGGTTGTGGCCAGCTACCTGACCAACCCATTTTTATAGGCAACTGAAGTTGGTCACATATGTTGACATAAATGGATAAATGCATTTACTGTATCTTGATATGTGATGTACAAATTTGATCAAGGAAAAGAAATGTGTCAGTAATGTACCAAATTTGATTACATTCGTCAATCTGATAATCATGGGATAAACATCATTCTTTTTCCTCTTTGCTTTGAGGGATGTATTTTGAACCCTTAAACTCAAATCGAAGCTCAACTATTGCTTTTCAAACTACAAAGAAACAATATAAAACCATATTCATAAATGTTATATTAAAACATTGTCATGTAACACGTCTAGTATATCTAACAACCATTAGAGTGCCTTTGAAAAAAAATATGACATTAAGTTTGTTTACCCGTTTAAGATCTGAGAAGTTTGCCCAAATTATACGTTCAAAATCTAAATTGAAGTGTTTGCCCATTCACAAATAAAAAGCTGCCCAAAGGAACCTAGAAGTTTGTTAAAAGTTGCCCATTCGGACTATTTTTGTGATTGTGGGCAAGAATTTTCGGCTTTATGTTTGACTTTTAAAGTCAACTGCATAACTTTTGCCATGCTAAGGGGAGTGTGATCCAAATTACTTGCTTATTGCAGACTTGCAGCTAGGGGTGTTATCGGGTCGGATGGTTTGGTTAGGAAAAACTAACCCGCAACCTGAACCGATAAGGAGTCGGGTTATTGGGTTCGGGTTGATATCGGGTCGGCTGTTGTCGGGTCAGGTGATTCGTGTTAATCGGGTTGGCTTATTTGATTTAACCAAAAAAATATTTGAGCTTAAACACTTGTCACTGACATTTAATTTTTAAGGGTTGATTTGCACACCAAATTTTTTTATACTTACACCATTCTGTACAAGTTGTATAACATACCGTACAACATGTTAATGCACAGAGTGTGGTGAAAGTATAAAAAAATGTGGTGTGCAAATCATCCCCTGTTAGCTCAAAAATAATCAACTATATGTTACAGTAGTGAGTACAACATTGAATAGATTTATATTAGTTTCTAAAAGGAGCATGAACGCAAAAGCCACACAAAGAAAAAAAAAAAAAAAGATGCTTAATTAGTTTAACATTAATCTCAGTATCTGGTGCATCTGAATTTTTTTCTTCTTGTTCCTTGTAGCTCATGGCTAAAAACGTTGCATGCAATTAGACTTTGGAAAAAAAAATTATTTCATGGTTTTAAGAGTCTTTATTTAATGAATTAGGAGTTGAAAGTAAATTAATTTAAGTATTGTCTACGTTCATTGATATATTTAAACATACTCTGAAAGCTTGTTGAAATACCTTAAATTACCTATCGAAACTCCATTCCACAACCTTTATCATGTTTTAAGAATTTGGTCAATGCCATTAATGTGGTCATGCATATCTATAATTCTCTAACCATGAACTTATCTTTACAGTAGCCATTCCAAGTTGAACATCTTAAATAATGCAAAGCAACAAAATGCAAAGCACAAGTTCAATATGGTAATAAAGGAAAGCAAAGTTCTATAGCAATCATTACAGTAGAATAACTTGATTTTCGGGTCTTATCGGTTGACCCGATAACCCGATAACAATAATTATCTAACCCTAATCCGACCCGATAACGCTATCGGGTTATCAGGTTCGGGTCAAAATAACCCGACAATATGTTTTAACCTGATTTAACCAGACCCGATAAGCCTTATAGAGTTCGGGTTCGGGTCGGGTCAACCCGACCCTACTGACACCCCTACTTGCAGCTGCCATAGATTCAAGCTTTGAATTCTTTATTGATCATTATTAAGAAAACTAAAAATAAGTCAACAGATTGGGTCAGGCATTTCAGCCCAGTGTGTTAATTGTTGCAAAAGTGGATTATCTTCTTCCACAACTTTAGGAGTCCCAAAGTATGACAATGCCTCGGGTATGGTACAGATCTCCAATATTTGCAACTGTGACATAGTAAGAACTGATGTAGCTAAGGATAATAAGATGTGAACCTTCTCATGTAGTTAGAATTTTAGAAATCCGTAGAAATGCGGAAGGTAATCTTGTAAACATCTGTAGTTCGGCTTGTAAATAAGACAAAACTGGCAGAAATCAACAGTTGCTTTATTTAGTTAGAGCCAAGAGATTCTGATTCAGAACAAACAATATTGAGTAAAAGCAACAAAAAATTGCAATATTGTTGTAGTGTAAACAAAAAAAGCACAAAGAGTTATCTGGTGTTAATAAATAATAAACACAAAATGAATATCAAACAAACACAGTCTTAGCAGATTAAGCAACACGTTCCCATTTTCGATATGGTGCGTTTAGTTGAAGTCTTTGATCAAAGACCTAGGTATCTTGCGCATCCATATTGGCTTGTATAGTACCACCCCTGACATCCAAAAAAGAGCAGCCTTATTTATAAGGTAATAAACCTTTATTATTTCTTCCAAAGCTAAAACTGGTTTTGATAATAATTTAGCCTAATATACTTGTTAGTCTAGCAAAATACAACAGATTGAAGTTGGTTTTGGATCAGGAACATTTCTTGCAATCCATTTGTGATACACTATTACTTCTATGGTTCGTATCTGTTGAATTTACGGCTTGAACACTAACGACTTCAGTCTGCGTAACAATCATTATTCCAACAACTTTTAACATTGGTTAGATAATATAATAAGTGCCTATATTTGCGATGAAAAACAATTGGATTCGCAAATACTGTACTAAGTTGCAAGCTGAGACAATGTTCGAGAATTTGTGTGCTTTAGGCCGGACAATGGTATATATAAGAGGCAGTAGTCAAAAGGGTTTTAACTTTGACGAAAACTCTAAGACATATATAACATGGGAGATATAAAAGGTATGGCAAACTACAATTAGGTAGCATAGATATTGTTAAACTTATTACGGCAGTTATAATGGCCTTGCCTTTAACGAAAACGTTAGGATATATAATGTACCTACCACTGTCTTCAACTCTCTCAACCTGGTTTTGTTTCAATTCGTTTTAAAAAACAGGCAATTAAGTGTCTAGGTTTATAGTTTTTTATTACGTGAACAATCTTGTTAGCAATATATTGATATAAGCAGCAAGTGTAACCTTGACGCTACAGTTTTTCTGATTGAAGATCTATGAATAACTTGACTAACCATGACACAGTTGGTGTCTGCAATTTGCATTTTTACATAAAATGGCAGTACTTGTACCCGCTGTATCTTTTGTATCTAGAATACCAAATAGTCTAGGGCGGGTTAAAATAGTTTAAAGTAGTAATGACACTGTACATGTAGCAAATGTGAAGGATCATACTTACGTTGAGGATATTACTGTCGGGATTAAAGTCCATAGCTCTGTGATCGACGGTACTGAAATTAAAAAAGTATCCTACTTTATAAAGAAACATAGACAATATAATAGAACTATTAAATAACTCCAAAACAATATTAAACATGGACATTAAACCTTTTCTTATTGATTTTCAAAATGAAAAGAACCACACCTTGAGTTACCGGTTCAGCAATGCTCGGTTAGAAAACCTTCGAGTTGGCAGACAAAACCAAGCCCCTAACACCAAGAAAAACATCATGTAATAATGATCAAAATACACTTCAGAACTCAACCTGCTTGTCCGAAGTTATACCCGTGATCCTTGGTTGTGAAGTAATAATAGACCATGTTCTGCTGTTCTTCCCAAATTGCTACTTGAATCTGCAATTATAAAAGGAATAGTTTTTATAAATATATTGGGGTTACATTATCTGAAATGATAATAGGTGTTTAATAATGGGTTCCCAAGCACGCTACTTAAACATCTACTATGTAAAATCAAATTGTAAAGTAACACATGCTCAAAAAACTAACAACCTATGCATAAATAGGCTATATCACACTACAGTACATGTTTCATAAAGGTCACAAAAAATAACATGTATTGATCTAACATTAGTAAACAGACTCAATACTACTCGAATGAACTTCTCTAGATTATGCATTAATAGAAAGAAAAAGAAGAAAAACCTGTTGGAAGTGAAAGTGATGTTCCTTCTTCGCCCTTTGCTGACTGAGAAAACATTAGAGTGGCCGAAATTACATCAAGTATCCAATTTTCAATCAACATTCGAGATACCAATCGACGATATTATTCTACCAACTAAAAGTTCGTCATAATCATTTATGTTGAAAGTAATGTCTGAATTGGGTCCGCGAAATATAATGCCAGCCTGATCATAATCCCTATAATAATCGCCAAATTCATATACCAAATGCGTCAAACGGTGATAAAAAGCGGGTGTTGTATTTACCTAGCGGCAGCATGTGTGGTTTCGAAACCACCTGTAAACATCAAGTAACCAAAATTCAGTGGGACAACTAAGTAAGCTACTAACATAATCATATTCAAACTGAAATAGAAATATACAATTAGTCGGATAGGTAAGCTAAGCTTAAAGCGACTATGAGAGACAGGTTAAAAATTAGAAAGTTGACTTAATAGTTGTTTACACGAATACCTCGCGTACTGCAATTCGTGCTTCAGACATCCAAGTTCTGACTTCAGTGATCTGCTCTAAAATAAAGCATTAATATAAAAACCTGCATGATTGCACATTAAGGACATTTGTTTATTAATCAGAATTCATAAGTAGAATAAATGCACGAAAGTACGAAACTGCTGATTGTAGCATTTCTACAGAAGTAGAATAAACCTAGAAAAATCCATTTTAAGACCCATAAGCATATTCAAATATCATATTTAAGCTACTCCATCTTAATAGCCAGAAACAATACTTGATTGCAACTGGCTTGTGAAGTCCTGACTGATGTGCAACAAATGCGAGTAACTCTTTCAAGGACATGCAGTGAATTGCTGATTCTATATCATCATGAATAAGTCATCTCTTTGAACCACCTTATGTTATGTACTTAAAGGTCAACACACGAACCTGCACAATAGATGAAATACCGAAGCCACATTAACAGACTCTCTCGATATAGCAAGTGAATGAAGGGTCCAATAACATAACCACGGCCGGTTGTAAAACATCAAAAACAACCATTACAAACCAATATATCCTAATTCCTAACAACGCGTACCAATTAAATCATAACAACTATGTGTATTTGAGTGTGTGGGAGAGAAAGAATAACATACTTAGCATCCAGCACAACGGTCGCAGGACTTAAAATTCCTTAAACCTTTCATCAAATACTCAATATGATTATCTCGTTGTACCTCTAACATTAAAAAAATCAAATAAATCAATTAATGATAGCAACAACTAAAACATGAGTTTTTACATGCATTAGCTGGTCACGAACCCTCTTTAATCATGCAGTTGGTCATGGTCTTCCGGTATTTTGATGTGAAGTGTAACAATTCATCAATCTTTGTCTACGCACACCTACAATGATAGCAGTCATCATTGAGTTAATATAAGGTATTCAAAAGCAGCAACGATATTTAAAAGGACGCAGTGGTGAGTAAATGTAACAGCAACATGATAGCCATAACATATTACAAAATAGTAGTTGCATAACCTGGTGCGATCGGGTTCACGTGTCCAGTATTCGGGAGTGAGTTGGAACAACTTGACATTCTCTGGCTATTTGAACCTACAATGGCAGCAAGTATGACTGACTTACAGTAAAGTATATGAAGTTAAAGTAACTGGCCACTTGCATGTGACCGAGGATTGTATAGAGTTATTATGAGCATACGAATATATGCATACATTTTGCGTATGTTATATTCACTGAAGACTCTATACAAATAAGATAAAGGAGAAACGTTGTTAAATAAGTGTTCAAACGCATTTTCCAAATCAAGATAGAAATAAGTATTTGATAACTGAAGGGATTACAGTTGCATGTGTCCTAGAACCATATGAGGTAAATCTGTTTACTGGCAGTTGGGTGCTCATACCTAAAAGGGTACAGCCATCAATAAAATAATATAGTGTATTGTACTGGATTAGGGCATTTAAGGAGTTACGAAGATTAAATGGTTACATAGATAAGCTTTTGGTTTATCACAATCTGAGTTAATGAGATCTTTTTAAAGTTTAAAAACCAAATTATGTTATATGACTGGCTTCTGCATTTCTATGTATTTGTTGATTTTAAAATTCTCAGATGTCCTGTTCCATAGTGTGAAGGTAACCGTAATGTCGTCTGAAAATTTATGTAAAGATATATGCACTTCACATTTTCATCTCAATGTTGGGCATTGATGTGTGGGGCAAACCGGATCAGCTGTATCCCTGCGCCCACATCTGCAGTGCGTGTTTCTGCTAAACCAACAACAGGGAAAAGGTCAAAGAAATTGAGTAGGAGAATACACGTACTACAGTTATTTTATTCAAATTAAGTTAATTAAGCGAAACACTACCCGTACGTGTACCTGGCCTACAATCAACTGCTGAACCCGGGCATCTTCTCCTGTTTGTATGTCTAGTAGCTGCAACCATAAAAGAATGAGAAACATGTGTAAATATAAACATACAGTTGCGCAAATATAATAATGCCAATAATTTTACCGGGGTGAATAAACCCTTTTACCCAAAAAATATAATAATGCCAAACATTAGTAGTGGCCATTTGTTTTGGGCTAATCAACCAATAATGTCATAATAACCTGACCATATCACTTTATGCTTTAAACCCTTCGATTGCCATTTGTTTTGGACTAATTCAGTCAACTGTAGCAGACCACTGGATCAAGATTAAGAATTTCCTCGGGTCTCTATAAAACAGAAGGAAAAGCCCGGGTGGAAGCACAAACTAAAGGAGACATACCAAAAACGGTGTTGGTAGGATTCATAGCAACCTGGTTCTTAGCAGCATCACCGATCAAAAATTCAATCTCAAGAACAAATGTGAATAATCTTCAAACACTAAATCCTAATGTGGATAATCTTGTTAGAAGGTCAATGTAAACCAACGTGTCACCATCTTCATGCAAATACAAATTCTCACTCTCTCCACTTTCAAGCCTATAAAATTCCTCAATCTCTCATTCGCTGCAACTGTATTCGAAAGTTTAAAAAGGAGAACCAATTCTAAACCAGGTACAACTTGTAGAATAAAAGACAAAAAAATACGATTTTTTACCTCTACGGAAGCCTTAATAAGATCCGCTATTTTCTGGTGGTGTGTCAGGACTAACCTTCCACACATGCTTCAATATAGTTGGTTTGGGCAATTTACTTTCAAATTCCGTATGTTGGGTACCAATGCCGCCCCAAGTCTTAAGACGCACGTCTCTCATTTGGTGAACTGTGTTCCCTATGTTTTTCCTTCTTTTGAACCTATCTTGACTTGTTTGACTGATGTGACTTGCTTACCTTTAGTATTGAATTTTTGTTCAATATCAGTTAGAAATGGATCAATGAAATTCTCATTATCTAATAAGCCACATGCTAATAAGCTAATAAGCCACAGGCCCACAAGCTGTCATTTTGGAACAATGTGATCAGAGTAGCAAAGGTGCACCAGAATGAAGAGGCTAATTATCTGGCCAATGGGGCATGAAATACTCATCTGGAACAATGTGATCAGAGTAGCGAGAGTATGTACATGTACCATCCAAATTGACGGAACAAATTATTTTAACCTGCTTAGTGCAATATTGTTCAAGATTGCTAAAACATCATTCACATGATATGCATCATCCCACAAAGTACCTGACCCAACTTTGTTACCAATATTAAATTTCTCATCTTTGCTGCATACTTGTGTCGTACGTATGTAATACTTATTTCATTATTATGTCATAACAGAACAATGGTAAAAATGAGGGATAATGGAAACCTGAAGTGTTTGGATTTTTACCCATGGCATTGGCCATTTATTTTCTGTTTTCAACAATTCACATTGCTCGTGAATTTGAGAATCAGTTGCTGCAAAAAGAGAACTCCTAGAAAGGGTCGATTTCAACCTCTTTACTTATAAAACAAAATTTAATATGTACTTGCCTTCTTCAGCATTGAAAATTAAATGACTTATTTTCACTTTTTGGAAGATCTCTAGCCTGCAATAAGTTGCTTATGCTAATTAGCTTAGAAGCTTATGGGCTAAATAACAAACACTCTTATAACTAAAAAAAATGCACTTGGCAATGATGATGAATAATATATTACGCTTCTTTTTTCATTTGCTCCCTTATTTATCATTGTTATGAAACTTTTTTTTTTCAAAAATAAGAGCGTAATTATTCTTGTTTTTATATAACCTGGTAATGTGGTTTTACACTGAATAAACAGAAAAGGTATCTACTTGTCAAATTGCTTGTTATATGATCGTCAAGCACTTACTGCTAATTGTATTAAACTGTATATTCCTCTGCACATTGAATATATGATCCCTGAAAATAATATCATTTTCATCAATGCAAAATAAAGAGTCAAATCATAAATTATAGGGAAGGACAGAGAATGATAATCTGATCAAATAATTAGTGAATTTAAAAACTGGATGGTGGAAAATGAGTTACTTACCAATCAATAAGTGATCATGCAGATCACGAACTACAGCTCTTGTAATTGATGATTCACAAAACTAAAAGGGATGTGATTTTGTTTTGGTGAGGCTAGGTTTCTTTTGAGTTGCATAGAATAGAATCCCACCGGAGTGAGAACCTAAACCAAAGTATCCTGAGCCTAAATCCCACCCTATTATTTGGTAAGAAACATGGCAAACTCTAATTTTAGGTTAATGAATCTTATCCTTACAGTTTGTACTTTTAATGAGCTCATTCGACATATTTTGAATGAGCATTATTCTCCTCTCAGTAGCATAGTTATTGTCCGAAACACTTTGATTCACAATAATTCTAAGCTATGAGCCCAACGCCTATAGCCTCGTCAAGTTATCCCAAGAACTTAACAATCAGATAACTATAAGTATAAAAGCTTGTCAAGGGGGTGCAATGGTACCTCATGTACTGCACCAGCTGTTACTGTCACGAATGCACTGCACCTCATGTAGCACAGTTCCAGTTCGATTCTATCCATGTGGAAGCAAATACTATAACACAATTAGCCTCCCTTACTCATGATGGAAAACTTGCTCCATTATTAATTGTTAAAGTGTGAACGCATATATGCATAATTACCTTGGAACCTCCTGACAGAAAATATCTAAACCTGTAATTACCTTGGTTGGCTTTGCTGATCATGTTCTTCTAAAAGAAATTAAAAAAGAAAATACGGTTTTGAGAAAAAAAGAGAGAAGGTGGACAATAGGATTCTGAGTAAAAAAAAAGATATAACGACTAACCTTCAAAGAAGATGTCGAACCTGCAAAAACATGCATACACAGTAACAAAGATTCATCATTAGGGTTTTGAGGTAAAAGAGGGGTACATTTTTTTCTGTACGTGATCATCAAACAAAAACCCTATAAAAGCTGTGAAACTAAATTTAAGGAAAAGATATGCATGATAATGGTAGGGTTATCAGTTTTGATTTTGCTAAGTCAATCACAAATATTGAATTAGTCCAATGGTTGTGCTCTTTCAGTATTTGTTTGAAAGGATCCACGGTTCAATCCTTGTGGGTTGCATTTTTTATTCGAATATTTAATACTCAGCCGAATTTAATTACAAAAATAAATAAATAGTGATGACATGGACATTAATGCGATGACATGGACATATTACAATTACATGGCATTGAGGTGGCATTAATGACGTCATACGCCTCCTGTTATATATATATATATATATATATATATATATATATATATATATATATATATATATATAATACGGATAAATTTATATAACGATAACTAAATTTAGACGAATTAAACGATACGTAACCATTATCTATTTTTATACGACGTAACACATCACGTATGCACTTTATCGATTACTCGTAATTACTAATAAACGTTCGCAATAAAACGAAACTTAAAAACTGAAACTTGCCATATCTTATAGGTTGTGTGTGAAGCCGTTGCCTTGCATCGTTGAGATTACATTTGTTCTATTATCCTACTAAGGTGAGTTCATAGCCTACATTTAACTTATTTTTGTGGGGGGATACATGCTCAAAAACCGAACACAAGTCTTTTCCTGATCTTATTATTGCTTAAGTAGCTATTGCCAAAAGTCCCTCAATCATGAACCTTAATCACTTAAAGGGTGAACGTAAATAATTTTGAATAGATCTATTAGGGATTGACAATCCCCATTTGGTTGCTAGAGGAAAGTTACCAAATGCACGTTATTTGAATATAATAAGTTACTGGCAAATATCTATCTTGGGGGCTGTATATTTTACATCATTATTACGAAAATATTGATGTCTGTTGAATCGTTGAGTGTCATGAGCTTAAGGCAATAATGAATGCATTTTATCTTACTTGTTTATTTGTATTTATATACAATAAGCACCTATCTCTTGTGTTCAAACTCTTAATTATAAACCTATGAATTTCACTCAACTTTTTGTTGACTTTTAGCATGTTTATCTCAGGTAACTAAATGGAATGGATGGCAAAGGCACGAAGTGGGCAAATAAAGAAATGTTTATTTCTCTTTGAATAAAAACTTATTGTTGAATAATGAATCCTCTTGTGATTTATGAATATTTGGTATTTTAAGTAAAACTTAAAACGATCACTTGAATCGTTTTCTATAATTGTGACGAAAGATCCACGATATAATACCCCAAAAGTCTTCCGCTGACATTTTAAGTCTTCCGCTGTATTGATCGATTTTGGGGGTGTTACATATATATACTAACAAATCCTAGAAAACAAATTAAGATATAATGGTTGGGGAATGAATGTTTGCAGATTTCCCGAAGTTTATAAAACTAAAGAATTAACAAAAACTTTAAGCCTCCATTAGAAAAACAAAACTAGCAAAATTTCCAGAATTTTACACATGACGCCGTCAGGAGTTAACTCCTGACGCCGTCAGAAGTGACCTTCAGAAATCTTTACGTTAAGTTTCCGGAAAATTTCTAGAAAAAACTTAGGTCCTACTTCCTGGAAAATCCTGCAAAACATCATTATGACTCGATACAAGCATTTGACTCTAACAAATACTAATATACATGTCCATTTAATATTATGGAGAATCATGATCAATTTAGTTCTTAGAAACAAATTTGGGGTTTCCCCTTACACTTATCTTTTGCAAAATACCTTTGTATGAAGTTAAGACGAAGTTAAACGAAAAAATAAAGCATTTTCTCAATTTTATTTTGAAACATGATCTACCAACAATAAAAATAAAGCATGCATACGGAAGCAAATAACAATCAAACAAATAAAAATCACACAAAACATGGGTTGCCTCCCAAGAAGCGCTTTTCTTTATTTTACGAGTCTTGTAGCTAGACTCAAGGTCATGGGCTACGTTTTCCTATCCCGCAACATGAATGCGGTTTCAAACATCTTAATCAATTTCTCTTCCTTCCTGTATTCGGGGCCTAAAGCTAAACATTTCGAGTAATAAATCTCTTTCTTTTTGTAACCACTAATGTTTCTCACTTCATCACTCTCAACCTTAGTCATGGGGACAACATCGACATCCTCAACTTCTCTAAACCTCTCTTCCTTATGGGGCATCTTATATCTAATATTTTTCTCTTTGTTTGTGAATGTGATAATGCCCTCATCATGGTTGTAAGTCATTTTAGAGGTTTTGACAAAAGGTTCTGCTAAAACAATCTGGCACAAAGACTGATCAATAATTCCCCTAACATCTTCTAAGATCATGAAGTCGCACCTATAAAAAAAATCCCCAACGAAAACATGTAACCCTCTAACCCTCTCAACAAAATTACTCATGCGATTAGGGTTGTAAGGGTCCCGCCTAGGTTTCAACTTCTCGTTCATGATCCAATTATAATAAAGCCTAGACATAATGTTCATTGGTGCCTTTAAATTGATATAGGTGTGTTCTCTATACATATGACCAATCATGCATGGGACCTTAAGATTCATAGAATTATGTTTCCTAATCCACAGGTGTTTTCGACGCTTTGCGGGGCAAGGGCATTTTAGAAGGAACTTATGATACCTTAATTCCTCAAGGGTTGGTGGGGAACTCCTAAATATTTTATAATCATTCCATGGCCCTTTCCTACAAGTGTTACTCCTAAGCTCGGTTTCACCTGTATTCATCTCGTTGACCTTTCTAACATCATCATTTTCTGTTTTAATTTGGTTATGCCGTAAAACAACTTCCTTGGGCAAGGTGAATCTAGTCAAGAAGTAGGAAGCAAGATCGTCCCAAGAGGAAACGGGTCTTTCAGGTAGTTGGCATAACCATCGAAGAGCCCAACCAAATAAAGAGAACTGAAAGAGGACTAAGAGTTCCCCTTATTGAGTATCAACACCTAATCCTACAGAATCGGTAATTTTTAGGTAGTTCTCAAGGTGTTGGGTCGGGTTTTCGAAAAAGAATCCATAGAATGCACACCTGACTTGCACCAATCGAATGGTGCTGGATTGCAAGTGGATGGACCTTATAGGTGGATGGATTGGTTGTGGTAGGTTTTGTGGGTGGTTTTGTTGTGGTGGGTTGATGGGTTCAAGGATGTTACCACCTTCCAAGATGTCGGATGGTAAATGTTACGAACAAAGAAACGAAGAAATGAGATAGACTAAAGAAAACCTAGAAATAAAAATTCTTACTAGAACGGAACCTAGAAAGTAAACCTAATAAAAAGAAATCCTAACCTAGACATTAACTATTCCCCGGGCTGCGGCACCAAAAACTTGATACGTGAGAATCGCACCAGGCTTTACCTCTTGAGGGATCTCGAGAAGCTTACAACCCCCACCAGGCAGTGTACCTGAACGTTGTAGTATAGTATAGTGACAAGTACCGGGGGATTGATCGTTTAACTCAGGAATAGTGTCGCTAGGATTAGAAATCCTAAAAACTAGATCCAAAGGTGAGGGATGATTCTTTTTGTATTTTTATATTTTTATAAAAGTAATTAAAAATCTCGGTTTTTGGAAGAGTGGGCTGAATTAGTTGCTAGTCAACTAACCCAATAACTAAGATGCAATCAAAATAAAATAACAGAAATGAAAATAAAGCTAATTAAACTAATGGTGTGAACAATAATAAGGAGAATTGTGTTTACTTAGATTTCATTACTCCCTAGATATCTTTTACAGGTTGATAGTTTGTTGCATGGATGACGGGTTATATTCCTTAATACCAGTCGTGGGGTGGCGTACGTACTTCCCCAACTCTATAAGCTCCTACTTCACTCCTATGTTGAGCCAGCTAAGAAGCTCCTAGCATGGGATCATTAGAATTCGCCCATGCATTAAATACCACCATAATAACCTAGTACGCATTGGTTCATGTTTCTTAAGACGTTCAAGCATGTCACCTATGGAAGTCTGCCTGTTTTCTTATGCCTAACATCGAATACAATCATCCGTAAAAACTATAAACAAACAATCAACCCATAATTAACCTCTAGGTTTCACTACATCTAAGCAAACACACAAGAGATCTAGCCTAGCATGTTAAATTCAAGACAAGCGTAAGATATATTCAAGCAACACATAGACATATTGATTGAATTGAAAGAGTACTTATCTCAAATTGACATGAAAGGTTTCCAAGGGTAAAAACCCTTGAAAAAGCAGTAATATTCGTGCTAGGGTTTCTCCAAAGTTACACCCTACTTGTTCCTCTCTAATGAATGAGAATTGCAAAACTATATATAGATTTACAAGGTGACGGCGTCAAGAAGGAATTTCTGACACCGTCAACTCGCCGCCCATTATGATATCGGATTTCCTAGATCCAAATTTGACACCGTCATGTGTACTTCTACTTTGGGCCGTCACATGTATTTGGACCATGACGGCCTATGGTGACGCCGTCATGCCCATAGTGTAAAACTCTTCTAGATCGTCATGGACTTTATCCACTTCCACCTCTTGTATTACTCTTGACGCCGTCATTAAGGAGCATGTGACGCCATCAGGTACTGTTCCCAGGAAGGAAAATTAAGACTTTGCCGTTTTCTTCACTTTTATGCTCCAAAAACGTCCAAAATGCTTCCTTTTCCAGAATTCACTCCAAAAGTACCTAACATGACAAAAGGAACGATTTAGGGCAATATTTGATCAAATAAATTCGAATCCGGGCTAAAATGACCCCCTAAAAACGGTTCATTTTTCGCCTTATCAGTCACCCAAAATCCGTTTCATATCAAGATTTCTTGCTCCGAATACCTTTGTCTTAGAGACGTCGATATGAAATTTTTGATTTAATTCAATTGTAAGTGCAGCAGTTGGGATTTTCTGGTTGTTAACAAAAATTTTAGCAACCTCATATGAAATGAATCTTGCAATCAACAATTTAATTTTTCTTGTTTAGAGGCATTTATGTTCATCTTTTAATGTTTTGACACTCCAACAAGGTTCATCACCAACTTTTGACACATGTGGGGACCACGGGCACATGGGCTTGGCCTTTTTGTTATAGGTTTTGGATGTCGCAAACTTGCCCTTTGACTGTGAACAAGAAGTTGTTGTTTGATAACTTGCAGAATCATTTCTGCCATCACTATCTGCATGTTTCCTCTTATCATAACCCACAATAGTCCCATTACAATAAGATCTAACCCTTTCTTTATCACACTTATCAATCCTAATATCTCTTCTACACTCCAAAGCATACATTCTTACATATTGTTTGATTTCCTTCGGTTTCGAAAAATTTTCTGTTACAAAAAATCACCCTTTTTAACATTTCTCTACCCTAGTACTCCCTCCTAGTTTCTTTCAACCTTTTCTTTCTTATGTTCACAGTTCTGGGAGCATAGTTATCTTCCCCACTATAAAACTTATCAAAGTCATAGGCAACATTCGAA
>JARVZY010005509.1:0-29760 GCA_030686995.1 Artemisia argyi | reverse complement strand
CGCCCTGGGCACTTGGAAAATGTCACTCACCCGTTCGACCATGACGTGTGGTAGAACGCGCGGAAAAGGTTGATAGTAGGCCTCACTGCGAGTAAACGGCAGTTTACCTCGAAATTCATTATTTTTGCCGCACATATACAGTGCAGCTGTGAAATATGCAGGCGGTAAAAGTTGAGCACATCGCTAAAAAATAGGGATATAGGCACGCGCTGGTTTGCGAATTCAAAAAAGCGCGTGTATACCCCTATTTTCCCCTCACGGAAATCCGCGATGCAAGCGTCGGTGTCCGGTAATTCCGGATGCACATCAAGAGGGATGTAATAGTCGGAGGTGAACTGACGAAGTTCATCCTCGTCCATCTCAGAACGGAACTCTTCTAATTGACGGACCATTTTTTAATGCGCACGCGTAATTACCTTTCGAAGATATTAGTTTTCTTGAAGAAGGATTTAAAGGGAAATGGCGTTTTTTCACTGTGGTTATAACAGTGAAACGGGGAGCCCTTTATATAGGGTTTTCCCCTTGCCTCGGATGAATGCCACGTGGATCCCACTATCTCCATCGTGTGGCTAGAATACCATAAGGTACATGCACTTTTTCACGTTTTCCGAAGGACACGTGGATGACCTCCACATTTACCGAGGTATTATTGTGATATTTTGGGACTAGATACATAGTCCTCACTTTTGGCGGTGAATATCTTGAATTTTTCCCGCCACGCTTACCGCTGATATTATTAGTCTAGTATACGCGGTTACAACCCGCGCACACTAGACTGGGTGGACATGATGACGTATAGTCTATATTTGGGTCACGAACCCAAATGATAAACATTACTAACGCCCAAGCCCACCACGAGTGGGCTATCATGGCAATGATTTGGGCTAGCATGATAAACGGTTTGGGTCACGAAAGCCCAAACCCAAGTTATTTATGGTTTGGATATAGATATCTCCTATTTAAGGGATATATATCAAACCGGATATAGATCGAAGAGTAAGGAGCACGTATCCAATAAGGATTATGTGCCTATATAAACAAAACCATAACTCTCGTTAAGGGTACGACTCACAACCCTAACTCTTCTACATAACCCCAAAAATCGATTACTTACTCTCACGCCGGAGGATAATCGTGGGAGACAATCCCACGATAAGCCTAACGGTGTTTGTTTGCTTTCTTAGTGCGCAGGTCTCAAACAAGGAACGCCCAACTTTTGTATCAACAGTGTGTAAATGTATTGAGAAGTATTTTTATCGTGAGATATTTTTATTTGGTGAAATGAAATCTATATTTTTATTATACATGTTTGAAGGTGAAGTTAGTGCTAGAAAAAGAAAAGATGATGCGTTGTTAACTTGACAATGATAAACACGGTCACCATTACACACGATCTAAAAATTCAAAATCTCTCAAAGTCTCAATTTGTTTTTCTTTTTGTAGCATTTCTATCAAACTAGTGAACACATACCAATTAATTTTATTTTTTATTTTATTTAAGAACATATAACTCACATATATTTCTAGTCTATCTGATCTTAATGGCACACGAGTACATGACAATATGACATGTAAGTACAACAGATGAGAGTGAAATCTCTCATCTCGGCCCGTTACATAGGCAAAACCAAGCACCTAAAGTGCTACAAACCTGCACACCACATAAGAAAGACATGTCAATCTTATGAAAAACCAAAGAAATTACATCTACTTCCTAACACGATTCTTAAGCCGGATATCAAATTGATCACAAAACGCATCAAGTTGCCCAGGTAAGTCATATACCTGAACTTCGTATCAGTAAAAAAAAAATCAAAATCATCAACTTCAAGCTGCCGACCTCATATAGACGATGACATATACCGAGACATCACTAGGTTTAAATACTTCATCCTTACCAGAGTCACCCAACTCACCAAACTCCAAACCCCTAAGAGACAAATAAGGTTTGCTAGACCAAATACGAGTTTGCTAGACCAAATACCAGTCTTCCTGGGTTACTCCTTGGACGGAGCCTGATGCGTGGAATTGAGCCCTCGCAAAAGGTTTTACCTCTCAAGGGATCTTGAGAAGCTTGCAATCCCCACCAGGCAGTGTACCTGACCGTTGTAGTATAGTATAGTGACAAGTACCAGGTGATTGATCGTTCAACTCAAAGAATAGTGTTCGCTAGGGTTAAAACTCACTAAAACTAGGTCTAGAGATGATAGATGATTCTTTTTGTATTTTTATATTTTAAATGAAAGCAAGTAAAATCTCGGTTTTGGAAGGAGTGGGCGGAATTAGTTGCTAATCAACTAACCCAATTAACTAAAGATGCAATCAAAATAAAATAAACTAAACTTAAACTAAATGTGGTGAAAACAATAATGAGAGAAAATGTGTTTTCTTAGATTTTACTACTCCATAGCTATCTTTTACAGGTTGATTAGTTTGTTACAATTGCATGGATGACGGGTTATATTTCTTAATACCATTCGTAGGGCCGTGTACGATCTTCCCTAACTCTATAAGCTTCTACCTCTTCCTATGTCGAGCCGACTACTAGCTCCTAACATGGCCTCATTAGTAGTTACCTACGCATTAATACAACCAAATATCGTAGTACACCTCCGATCATGTTTCTTAAGACGTTCAAGCAAGTTACCAATTGAAAGTCTGCCAGTTTTCTTAAGCCTAACATCGAATTCATTCATCCACAACAATTATAAACAAACAACCAACCCATAATCAATATCTAAGTTTCATTACATCTAAGCAAACACAAAGAAAACCTAGCCTAGCATGTTAAAGAGAAGACAAGCGTAAGATATAATCAAACAACACATAGACATATTGAATGATTTGATGAAAGACTTATCTTCAATTAAGCATGGATGAAACAAAGGGTTGAAACCCTTAAAATAGCTGTAAAATTCGTCTAGGGTTTACTCCCTTCAAAGTTGCACACAATGAATGAAAACTAGAAAACTATATATAGATTTTGTATCCTGACGGCGTCAAGAGATAGGTGTGACGCTGTCAACTCGCCGCCAAAATAAACTCGTATTTCTTAGATCTACTTCTGACGCCGTCACTCTTTATGGACTCTGGGCCGTCTCTCTTTGCATTTACTCGTGATGGCCTTGGCATTTTAATACGTGACGCCGTCACGAACTCTTCAGAAAACATTCTGGCGCGTCACGTGTAATTGATTTATCCACCTCTTTTTCAAGTCATGACGCCGTCACTAACAACCTGTGACGCCGTCAAGTGCAATTTCCAGCATGATTTTGAGACTTTGTCGTTTTCTTCACTTTTTCGCTCTAAAAATGTCCAAAATGCTTCCTTTTGTAAAATTCCTCTTAAAAGTACTTAAAATGACAAAAGAAACGATTTAGGGCAATATTTGATCAAATAATCTCGACTTTGGCCTTAAATGACCCCCCAAAAGCGGTATAATTTTCGCTTCATCAGAGCCCATTGCCCAAATTTTCTAGTAGACGCCACATTGGCCTCCATAGCATTAGGCTCATTAGGAATATCGACATCATCTTCCTTTTACAACCCATTCAAAATATTAACGAATTAGACAAAGGATTAGTATTCATATCAGAATTGATATGGGGGGGGGGGGGGAGGGGGAGGAATTCTCAAGATCTTTAGCCTTCACAGGAGGACCCTTAGCATTATCAGGTTTGTTAGTAGTCACATTTCAACATGTGGCTGAGAAGACGAGGCTCCCCCATTACTCGACTTAGTAACCTGTCTATAATAATACGAAACCTTTGGCTTAGTCAAGCACACTCTATAAACATGTTGATTTCTGACAGGTTGCTTACCCTTCCCATGCTTCCTGTTAACTTCAATGAACCAATCTTCATTAACCAATGGTTTCTCAACCGGCTTCACTCTCTTAGGACATCCCTCGTCATTATGATAAAATATTTTACATGTATCGCACCTTGGCGGCTTCCATTCATATTCAATATCAAGTTTTTTCAATGAATGACCAACAAGTGAGTCAAGTAAAGCTGCCCTAAACGAAACTTCCACAAGGGCACAAGCATAAGAATTTCAACCCCAAGACTTGAGGCACCTCGAGCTAGAATATGCATCTAGCATGATTGGACGACTAACGGAACATTGTGGCTCTTAACCAAAACAGGAGATATGGTTATTTCATTTTTTGTAAGTTTGGAATTAGGTGTCCAAATATTTAAAAAGATGAGCACTGAACGAATCAACCGCGGGCTATCCTCCAACACCTTTTTGGTACCTTCTTTAGTCGCGAATTGAAAGAGAAAGAACCCATTATTAAGCATTACCCGTTGAAGACCAAATTTAGCCCAAGTGTTTTTCACATAGTTTTCAACAATCGGAAAAGCAACTCATTTTCCAATAAAATAACCGTAAAGAGTATTAGCAAATTGCGTGCTTACCTCATCCACCACTTCCAAAGGAATGGTCACATTTGCACCGGTCACATGATCATTGTTCCTCATCTCCGAGATCTTAACCGTTTTCTTAGGAGAAATATCCTTAAACATGGAAGCATACGTTGTAGGGATTGGTCCTTCCCTAACAACCTTTGCTAGAACACCATTATCACTACTAACCAGAGCAATTGGCTCCTCAATAGTCGAATCATATGAACCTTAATTTGACCGTCATCAACTTCTGAATTAATAATCGATTCAGCCTTACCAGATTTCTCCACATTCGTAGAGGAGCTAGGAGCATCACCCAACAAACTTGATTTCACATTTCTAGTAACATTCTTGTCCTTGTCTTTCGAACCATCACAACACTAGCATCATTACCACCATCAGTAATGTTACCCCTAATTGCAAACCCTAACCCTCATAAACAGTCGCAAAAGAAAAAAGACGAAACCCTAGACAGTGTTTAGTCACCCAACAATCCAAACCAAATCGACTTACATAATGAAGCTAAAAATAGGAAATATTAAATTCGGTGCTATAATAATTACCCTGCAAGAAACTGACAAAAGCAAACCCTAAATAAAAACAATTAAAACCATGACTAAGCGAACAGTAACCTAATAAAAAACCTTTTAATATGATATAATCAGTAGATTAATCAGCAATAATAAGAGTGTTATAAGGTATTAGAATCAATTAGAGAGGCTTTGATTGATTAGAAACGCATGAGTAGGGTTAGTTGCCATTGTCACTAGAGAGAATAGGGTTCCCTTTTCTCGTTTTAAACTTAGACATTTAGTCATTGTTAGCAAAATACACTTAATTAGATGATCCATGAAGAGAAATCTAAAATTGTATATGTGTTAGTAACTTTCGATTGTATTTATGTGTTTCCCTCATCACATTTCTTCCGTAAATTCTCTGTTGGCAATAATTTTGAATTATGTATGTTGGTTGGATTATAACACATTAGTGATGTACATACCTAACTAAAATCCAATTTATTTGTTCCACCATAATGTGTCTACTAGAGATATAAAATAAAATTAAAACGAAAGTACTTATGCTGTTGGGCATGACTTTCGGGGTGTTGTTATACACACACCCTTATAGTACAAAAATTCTATACACACACACCCTTAAATTACTACCCGTGATGTCACAGTTTAACGTCGTTATGTGTAAAGAGGTGTGTATATAGGAGGATAGGGGTGTTTGCATATAATTACCCCTTTCTTATCACCCACTCACTGACAAGCTAAACACATGTGACATGATTTGATTTTTTTAAGAGAAATTCTAGAATTACTTGCAAAATTCTAGAATTACTTACAAAATTCATACAAAAATTCACTCACTGACGTGTGAGCGGGTGGTTGGTTTAATTAGAAAGAGGAGAGAGAAACTACCAGAAAATGCACTGATCACCTGCTAACACGTCAATGAGTGGAATTTTTGTGTGAATCTTATAAGTAGATCTAGCATGCTCATAATTGATACTCTTTAAAGTACACTAGTTAAAAATTTTCTTCTAATTTTGAAAAGATATACGAAGAAAAAACATATATTTTATTTACTAGTAAACTACAGTAAAACCTCTATAAATTAATAACCTTAATAAAATTAATAATTTGTGCAGTCCTAACTTGATACTAGTACAAATTTGGACCCTAATCGATAATATAATAAGATAATAGTTTTTTTGAAACACAGTGTATATATATATTTGTTCCAACGAAACTATAAATTAATAATTACTAAAAACATTCATAAATATATATGTGGCACACTTCAAAATTCTAAGATTGATATGTAAAAACAGAATCAGTAGTCACTTGTTTTTTTTGTTGAACTTCAGATCTTTATTAAGTTACTTTAAATCTCCTTATTGCACTAAAGCGTTGGGGCATTATTTTCTCGTATTGCAACAAAAAGTGTTAATTTATTTTTCATAAAGTGTGAAGGTGAATATATAAAATGTTAATTGGAATTTGTTTTTCTAAATTTTTTTTCATCTTTAATTAGCATACATTATAACTATTATATTGGACTTGTAACTTTAAAGGGCATATGTAAAACTTCTTTAAATTAATAAATTATCGATATAATAATATCTTGTTAAATTAATAAAATATCCCGATCCAAACATCATTAATTTATAAATGTTTTACTGTATGAGGTATGTTATTGATACTCCTCCTGGCCTACTAAAGTACACATATTTCGTACTTTCTACCCTCTGTGACCTACTGTTTACAATAAAACATAGTTTTTTTTATCGGTTTATATTTCGTACTTTTTATTAGTTTAATACTTTTAACTTGTTAAACTTTATATTTTTTATTACGCTCTTTTCGTTTCACAATTTTATGATAAAAAAGGGTGTCACTTGTGAAAATAAGGGGAGGGGGGGGGGGGTCTTATAACGTCTCCCTTAAAGTATTTCATTAAACAAGAAAACAAAATAAAATAAGGATTGACATACTAAGGGCATCCACTATAAGAAGTTTATAAAAAGGTCTAAAAGCTATGAAAAGGTTTATCTTTTGTTTCAACCATAGTGAGATTGTGGTTTATATCTATGTGGCATGAAGAGGTCCAAAATCCTAGACCTTTTCACTATTGTGGATGCTTTAAGTTCCGTTATTCAATGATACTTAACTAGATTGATGATAATCGTGCGTTGCGCCAGAATTATATCCTTATTTTAAGTCTCGTAAATTCATACAATTTGATCATATTTTTGTAAATGTAGTGTGTTCAAACTCTGAGTCAAGTATGCATAAATTATGATTTTAAGGTTTGTTCGAGTAATTTGTTGTGGTCTCCTAGCCGAGAGTCCTGAGAGTCCTTCGGATCTGGAAACACAACGAAAGAACGCGTTAGCCTCGTCCCGGGGTTTGTCCCAGGACCCAGCTCAGGCGTGAAAGTAAGTACAGGGTATTAATAAAAGTATGTGTGTGTAAGTGCAATAAATGCTGAGAATTATAAGAGTAAATGAGAAGTATTTATACTACTTTGGACCTGTACCTTTCTACTGTTGAGGTACTGTGCGTAGTACTAGTAGGTAACTGTTTCTGACATGTAGGGGTAGCACATCCCTGACAGGTAGTGTCAGCTATGGAGGACGCGTGTCGCTGAATTGCCGTCCGGCTCTTTCCTGTCCGTCCGGTAAGATGTGTCCGGTCGTTACTGTACCGTCCGGCCTTGCTGTACTGTCCGGCTACATACACAAACATGTCCCTCCCCAGTATCGTGTTACAGCTTTGAGAAGGTGTAATATGATATTTCGTTTGTCCGGATAATTGGGCCCCCGTTGTTCTCGTATTCTTTGTTCTATTCGGGCCAAGTTGTTTTATCGCTGGCTCATTGCTCCATGGGCCCAGGCCCATTACCTAGGGTAAACCGCCTTTGTACCGGGAATCGTGAGATGTGGGCACGTGTCCCAAGATATGGACGTGGGTGGCCCAGATTAACCCACGTGTGGGTCTGACACGATGCGACGCTTTACTGTTCCATCAGACTCCCCTATATAATGCTTATGCCTCTCCTTTTTTTCCTTTTTACTGTTTTACATTTCTTCCCACACTTGCATTCCGGTCTCTTCGTCTTCTTATCAGGTGCGTTTCTCCGACTCTTCCCTTCCTTTCCCTTCGTAAGAGAGTTACCTAGTCCCTCCGTTCTTAAGTTATGGCCTCCGGTTCGCACGAAAACGTTGCGTCTGCATCTGAGCGAACGGGTAACGTTGCATCGTCCTCCGGCGGCGTGGATGTTATGCCGAAGTTCGATATTCATATATATACGTCCGTTATGTCGGAGGGAGATGTGATTGAGGCCGCAAGGGTATACGGGATTCCCGAGGATTTACATCCCCGTCTACCACCTCCCGGCATGACCATGGAACGTTTGCCGAGGAATTCCATTGGGATCTACGAAGCATATCTTGAGTTTTCAGGGATTAGAGTTCCATTTTCGACCTTCCTTCTTCAGGTTCTTAATCATTTCCGGGTGCATATATCCCAGCTAGTTCCGATTGGTTTGACGAAGGTCATTTTGTTCGAAGTGTATTGTAGGAGTTTGAACTTTGCTCCGTATGTGACTTTGTTCCGTCTTTTTTATACGTTGCAAAAGCAAGGGCATTGGTTCTCCTTTGCTCGCCGTGCCGGTAAGGATAGTCCGGCGAGGATTTTCAACGAAACCTGTTCAAGTATGAAGCATTGGAAGGACAGGTTCTTCCTTATCGACCGCAGGGCGATTCCTCAAGCCATGCCCTGGAGACATCCGGACTCCAGTGTTTCCGAGCTGCCGCCGGCGGGGGGTTATCAGCAAGGGCATGTGGATGCTTTGACGGCCGCTGTTGTGGATATACAGGCCCTTCATCCTGCCCTGCTCTTCGAGGCCGGTTTGTCCAAGCTTTGGAAGTACCCCAGTCATCGACCGGTTTTTAAGGACGGGGAGGGGAACGGTAACTCTCTTTGTTGTAAATCTAGCGTCTTGTGTTCTTTTGTGTTTTGTTATGCCGTACTTATACTTGTTCTTTCTATGCAGTTGTACCGATGTCTCGTTTCCTTAGGTTTCCGAACACTTCCCTCTCTCGTGTCGGCAAGGGGCCAGCCTTGGCCGATGGGGGTGCCCCTGAGATGCATGTGACTGAGCCGCTGGGCCCTGAAGATCCTCTTCCTGCCAAGTCAGGACTTCAACGGGTTGTTGAGAGACCCAACCAACGGGTAATAGATGCTCGGGCAGCAAAGGATAGGAAGAAGCAGGCTACTCAGCCTAATGTGAGCAGGAAGCGTACATCCGTTGATCCCCCTCATCGGCCACACAAGAGGGTCCATCCTTCTAGCGTCTTGGTATCGGAGGATGAAGGTTCTTCTGAAGGTGATCGCACTCGATCCCCTTCCCCTATAAACATAAGTCATCCGAACGCCGAGGGGGTGGATGGAGTAAATGTGGAACACCCGGCGGATGTTGCAGATGTGCAGGATGAAGAGAATGTTGAGAATGTGGAGATTCCGGTAGGCGGGGAGGCTGGGAATACCGAAGCTACCAACCTGGTGAGCGGTTCGGAAAATATTGCCCAGGAAACTGCGGGTAATCAACTTGAAGGGGGTGGTCTTGGCTTTGATATGTTTGATCCGGATGAAGATTTGGGCGGCCCAAATGTTTCAGCTTTTGCTTACGAAGGTATATTCTGAACCTGTTGATTATCGTTGTCTGCCAGGAAGTCATGTTTTGTCTTGTTTTTGTTCGCAGGCCCCTCCGGATCCATCTCCGCTGATCTTAGTCGTCAGGCATTTCCTCGCAGGGGATCCAGAGGTAAATTTTTTTTTTTTTTTTTTTTTTTTTTTCTGAAGCAAGTCCTTTGTGTATAGAACGGGGTGATTCTTCAGCACCCTACATTCCCGGATGGAAACTGACCGCTGGGGCCAGTATGAACGATGCAGAGGTTTGCAGAGACTTGATGGTGCATCTGGCTCCTCCCTCTGTCCGGTCGGAACAGGGCACTTTGACTGATCACCAGGCCACCCAGCGTGCCTGGTTTGAGTTAGCACGCGGGAGCTTGGCTCAAGCAGATGTTCTTCAGCGTTTCGAGAGGACGAGCTACCACTATGCCCAACTTTATCAGGCACATGAGGGTTGTGCTAGCTCGGCCGATCGGATCAAAGAGCTTGAGTCTGAGCTTTCTGAGCAACGCCGTTCGGTTGAGATTCTGACCAAAGCCAACCAGGAACTTCAGCAGCAGCACCAAAATTGTGCTAGTCGAGAGGAGGGGTTGTCGAACCAGTTATCTGCCGTTGAGTTGGAAAGGGATGGTCTGTTGGCCAAGATTGGTGAGCAGGACGGAAAGATGCAAGCTCTGGAAAATGTTGTGGCCGTGAAGACAACTGCTCTCGAGACGGCCGAAACAAAGGCTGCCGAGTTGAATCAAACGGTGGAGAGACTGACTGTGGAGTCAAGTCAAGCGGAGATTCTGAGGTACAACTATGTCCGAAAGCTGGTTCCGATGGTTTTTAAGAGACTTCAAGAGAGCGATGAATATCAGATGGCCTGGGGAGATGTCTTTAATGCAGCCATAGATGCCGGCTGGTTGGAAGGGATCAAGGTCGGTCGGAAGGCCGAACAGATTGAAGAGATTGTTAATTCCTCCTCTGGTTTTGATATGCAAGGAGCACTAAATTTCCGGACTGCCTATGATGGCATGTTTTCCAAGCAGTTCCCTTTTGTGGAAAAGATAGTTGCTTCTCATCGTCTTCCCTTGGCTGATCTTATGAACATCTTTCCGGAAGGAACTGGAGTTACTCCCGGTGTTGGCAGTTCCGGGGTGATGAATGACGATCAAGAACAGGATCGTTAGATTATTTCGTTGTCCCGTTTGGTCTGTAATATTTGATGTGACTTGACAATTTGTGTTCGTGCTTGTTCATTCGGATGACTCGGACCCTCTTTTTTTTTTTGGGATGTGTTTATATATTTTGCTGACGATTCGTCCGTTCATATGTGTCGTGATTTTGCATTAATATCTATATTTTTGTATACACTTTGCTGTTATGATCTTCGTGTGTGCTTATGTAGCTAGTCAGATTTTCTGAATGAATGATAATTCCTTAGGCGTCTTGGTGCCGTAGGATTACAAGACGAACTCCCAGGTTTGTTGCCGTTAGGTTTGGTACCGTAGGGTTATATGACGAGCCCCTAGGTTTGGTACCGTAGGGTCGTAGTAGTTGTCCCTTAGGTTTTGTTACCGTTGGGTTATATGACGAGCCCCTAGGTTTGGTACCGTAGGGTCGTAGTAGTTGTCCCTTAGGTTTTGTTACCGTTGGGTTATATGACGAGCCCCTAGGTTTGGTACCGTAGGGTCGTAGTAGTTGTCCCTTAGGTTTTGTTACCGTTGGGTTATATGACGAGCCCCTAGGTTTGGTACCGTAGGGTCGTAGTAGTTGTCCCTTAGGTTTTGTTACCGTTGGGTTATATGACGAGCCCCTAGGTTTGGTACCGTAGGGTCGTAGTAGTTGTCCCTTAGGTTTTGTTACCGTTGGGTTATATGACGAGCCCCTAGGTTTGGTACCGTAGGGTCGTAGTAGTTGTCCCTTAGGTTTTGTTACCGTTGGGTTATATGACGAGCCCCTAGGTTTGGTACCGTAGGGTCGTAGTAGTTGTCCCTTAGGTTTTGTTACCGTTGGGTTATATGACGAGCCCCTAGGTTTGGTACCGTAGGGTCGTAGTAGTTGTCCCTTAGGTTTTGTTACCGTTGTCTATTGCCTTTCTGTCGGACGTCCTTGACCAGATGATTGAGTTTTCCGGATTCTAGTGCCGTTTCTAGTTGTTTCTTGAGTTGGATGCAGTCATTTGTGTGATGTCCGTTGCCCATGTGATAGTCACAGTACTTATCCTGGTCCTCCCGTCTGGGTGGTCGACCGAGGGGCCTAGGGACAGGGAGTTATAACTGTCGTTCAGTCGCTAGGATCTCTCGCGGCAGTTTGGTGAGGGAGTTTAATGAGAGCTTGATAGGGTAGGTGTCTTGGCGCATGCGATAATCGTTCCGAGGAGGGAGCAATGGAGGTCGTTCTCTAGGTTTGTAGGGAGCGTATCGATCACGCCCGGTGGCACTATTTTTACTCTCGTACGGTCTCTTATCTTCCCCGTACGGTCCTCGGTACTGTCTTTCCTCCCGTCTAAAGTTACCGATGGGAGGCCTTCTCGAGGACTCCATTCTTTCTCCTCGAGGCAACTCAGTACTAATGAAGGCCCTCTCTGATCTCACGAAATCATCCACCCGGTTCATCATTTCCTCCACCGTCTTAGGTACTCGGTCAGCAAAGCGCTTTGCCAACTCGGGGTTCTTGCATGCATCCATGAAAGAAGATATTCGCATTATTTCTGGCACCCCTTGAATGTATCCGGTTTCCGTAGTCCACCTTTCCTTGAATTCAGGTAGAGATTCGTTGGCCTTCCTGACGATCTTGGTTATTTCTGTGGGGTCCCTGAGGCATTTCTTGCGGAGAGCAAAACGGGTTGTGAACTGATGACGGAGGTCCGCCCACTCGTCAATACTTCCGAAGGGGAGTTTGTCATACCAGCCGCGCGCGCTTCCATCCAGTGTCTGTTGAAACATACGGCACCATACCGGCATGGGCCAGCATCCCTGCATTGCAGCCCCGGAAAATCTAGTGAGGTGATCCTCCGGGTCCGTCGAACCGTCATAGAGCTTGATGTGGGATGGCATTCTATGTTCCGGAGCCGAGAATTCTAAAAGCCTTCGGGATAACGGAGAGTTGGCTATTTCTTTGAAAGGTTTTCCCAAATCGTCGTCCGACACTTTTGCCCCCGTTGCGATTCCCCCGGACGTTCTATCCTTTCGCGCCCCATCTCCATTACTGTCTTCGATGAAATCTAACCGGATGGGTGTGACCTTTTCTCTTCGGTTGTAATCTTCCATTAGAGCCTTGAGGGCGGACAGGTGTCCCTCAATCTGTTCTTTCAATTCCGAGGAGGTATCATCGTTACCACCTGAGGTTTCGGGGTTCGGACCCGACATAGTGCGACCCTGGTAGATTGAACCCGGGTCCCACGGATGGCGCCAATTTGTTCGAGTAATTTGTTGTGGTCTCCTAGCCGAGAGTCCTGAGAGTCCTTCGGATCTGGAAACACAACGAAAGAACGCGTTAGCCTCGTCCCGGGGTTTGTCCCAGGACCCAGCTCAGGCGTGAAAGTAAGTACAGGGTATTAATAAAAGTATGTGTGTGTAAGTGCAATAAATGCTGAGAATTATAAGAGTAAATGAGAAGTATTTATACTACTTTGGACCTGTACCTTTCTACTGTTGAGGTACTGTGCGTAGTACTAGTAGGTAACTGTTTCTGACATGTAGGGGTAGCACATCCCTGACAGGTAGTGTCAGCTATGGAGGACGCGTGTCGCTGAATTGCCGTCCGGCTCTTTCCTGTCCGTCCGGTAAGATGTGTCCGGTCGTTACTGTACCGTCCGGCCTTGCTGTACTGTCCGGCTACATACACAAACAAGGTTCTTTCTTATATTAGTATAAAGTAAATTAGTATGTAATACGCAAAAATTATCGAAATATAAAAATACTGCTATACTCCCATTTAACTATTCATTCAAGTTTTTCTTCAAGAATTGATATATAGGTAGATTCTTGTAGATGTTAGTGTGTTCAAAATTTGGGTCATGTATGCATAGATTATAGCATAAAGTAAATTAGTATGTGATGGCAAGAAATTACTAAAAGATCTAAAGTAAAAATACTATTATACCTCATTTCACTATTCATTCAAGTTTTTCTTCAATAATTTATGTATAGGTAAATAGATATCTAAAGTAAAAATATTAGAAATAAGGTACCTCGTCACCTCAACACTTTTTATCATAACAACAGAATCTATCACATTACACAAAACATCATTCCTTTTTATTTTTGGTGTCATGAGACACCCTTTGACCCACACATAACCCACTAAAACACCAAAAAAGAAAATAAATAAATAAATAAAATAAAAAAATGGAAATACTGGACCATTTATGTTGATGGAGATGACGCGAAGCTCAAAAACGCCATCGCGATGTGGTTCTGACGCCATCGTGTGGCGTTTTCAGAATAGCGCAGAACGAAAACGCAGAGTACCTTATCACAACTTATTATTTTATTTTAATATGTCCTAAATTTAAATTTCAATTAACCAAAACTTTAAAGGTAAAAGTATATTTATTGATAACATTACGTAAGGATTTCATTTTCTTAAAACTATGTATTTTTATGTCGATATTAACTATGAGCACTATATAAAGAGAGAACCCATAAAGATCTTCTTTGTGGGTGTAAGAGAAAACAAGTGAGAGAAATGAAAATGAGGGAGGAAAGGATTCAAAGGAATAGTTACCAAACACAACTCTCAACAAGAAAGAAAGGTGGCATGGTCACAATGCCTTTCATCATAGGTAGGTATCTTGCATTCTTGAATCATAAAGTTTTTAGCCATACAAAAAACTATCTCAATGTTACAACATGCATTATCTTTTGATCATAAAATTTTCATTCTTATCACATTGGATTCTTGAATCTGGATTTATTTATTTATTTTGCAGCAAATGAGGCCTTTGAGAAGGTGGCAAGCTATGGTTTGATGCCAAATATGATAGTGTATTTGATGAGTGACTACAAGATTGGTGTAGCTAAAGGCACAAACATTATTTTCCTCTGGACAGCAGCTACAAATTTTGCACCAATTTTAGGTGCATTTCTATCTGATTCATATTTGGGTGCCTTCCTTACCATTGGCTTGGGTTCTATCTTTTCTCTCATGGTAATATCAGCTGTTAACTAATTTGTCCTCTTTTAGTTGAACTTTCATCTTGCATGCTTTATTTTAATTTGATCCATCCAGAGAAATAATTAGATATAAGACATGATTGTGAGACCTAAATATATGACTCATTTTATTCTTAAACTTGTGAGTCACTTTTTTTCTTATGTGAAGAAATGCGTACCTTAGCTGATGTTATGCAATTTCAGGCATAAATTATGTCATATCTTTAGGCCTAATAGTCATTTCTTATCAAATATTGTTGAAAAACATGAATCAAAAGGGTTTATTACACAAAAACAATCGAACGATTACAACCAAAGGGTAGCAATGATAGCTCAATCTGATCTCAAGCAAATTGACAACTAAAAGGATAACACAACCTGATCTCAATCAGGCAAACCAACAAGAAAACAACAATGGGTACTCCAGCTACACTGTCGTACCCCTAATATCTAACTTGATATTAATTCTATTACAATGAAGAAGAATAAAAAAAGAAGCTGATAACAGCTTAACAATAAGAAGAAATAGCAGCTTTTGTGGTGGTGGTATAACGGCTCTATAAAGAGCCGTTTGGAGAGAAAGAGACAGTTGGTTACATTGTGGAGTGAGAGAGAGCAGCAATGGATTGTTCTTGTGAGAGAGAGAGTGTAGCTTCTATCCCTTTTCTCTGAATGATAAGTGTAGTATATGTACTCCCCAATCCAACGGCTCTATCCAATAAACACAGCCAGTCCTTCACCTTTTCATCTTTCTTTAACCACAGCTTAAACTTCAATAGCAATGTAACTGAGAATAAAGAAGTGACAGAGTTAGTCCCTATAATATATTTCCAGGTTGAGTTATACTTTCAACATCCCCCCTTAACTCCAAACTGGAAAACATCACCCATTCCCAGATTTGAAAACCTATTTGAAAGCAGCTTCTTAGCTGAAAATCTTTATAATCATTTGGTCATAAAACTGCAGTTAGAGCTGCAAAACTGATTTTCTTTGTTTCAACAACCCTGGAAGTTAATTTATTTCTTTCAGATTGCAAGGCAATATCCAGGTAGAACATACAACATAATCCAAAAAAACTTTTTAATAACCACAGGGACAAAATCTGGAACCAGCAACCTGCTCTCAAGCAGGTAGAAAACGAAACACTTCAACCTGTTTTCAAACAGGTAAACAAGAAACAAAGCAGCTTTGGTGTCAAGGAGTCTGAACCAAAGTACCATGCTGATCTTAATCAGCCAACAACAAAAGCCAATGAAAGATGATGTAAATCAGCCACCAGTGTAACAACAACCTGCTCTCAAGCAGGTTAAAGGGACCAACCCAAGAACCACACTGATCTTAATCAGCAGAAACCAAGAAAGAATGCAAACTGATCTTAATCAGCAGCAATGAACCACAATCTGCTCTAAAGCAGGTTAATATAGGAACATGTTAAACCTGATCTCAAGCAGGCCAGAAATATGAAACGCTTAAACCCGATCTCAAGCAGGTAAGCAAAAGAGAGAGGAGAAGACTCCAATCTTTAAGACCGATAATATAAAACAAGTTGTTACTCAGGAGGGACCAAATCTGTTCTCAAACAGATGCAACCAACCAAGTGAAAAACACTTCCATGAGCAGATTTAGCTGCAATTTTAATTGCAGCCTTTCTACCAAAGGTTTGACTGGTATAAACGTTCCCAGTCTAATATCATGAAAAGCAAAGGCTTTAAAGCCCAAAACATCCAGATGTTGCAAAGGCTATAATCAGCCTCTGTAGATAAGTTAGAATCAATTAACAATAGCCAGAACAATCAGTTTACAACCATAATCATACTTGATTTCAATCAAGCAAAAGAAAGCCACTGAACCAACAACTTGAAACAACTGTTCTCAAACAGTTTTGTGTAAACCAACATCAACCCAACAGATTTTTCTCAAGCAACCACACTTCTTGAATGTCAACCAATCCTCCCTTCAATCTTGGAGTTTTTGAGAAAATTTTCTCAAAAACTCCAAGATTGAAATAATAACACACTTGAGCGGTGACACCACATTCTTGAAAAACATATTGTCAATAGGTATAAAAAATAATTCCATGATCCCAAGGGATATTGAATTAGACAAAGTATGAACCGACAATGCAAGTCATATGAGAAACTCATATACCCATAATGAAGACCAACCACCTACAATATTGAGAGTGGTGAAAGAAAGCAGCTCACACAAGAAACTGCACAAGATTGAACTCCAGAGTCAATCAATACAAGGTAAACACAAACCTGAGCACTCAGGGTGTTACCAAAAATACACCAAGCTGATGCTATGATCAGACTTGGAAGAACCATCCAAGAACACAAGCCATCTCTTTTAAGATGCAGGTTGTGACATAATAGTGTGGGTTAATACCAACTACACATAAAGACTAGATCCACAAAGATCAGTCAAACCATAAACCATATCAGACACAACCCAAACTCTTATGAGAGCAGGGTTGGTTTAACAAGATGGTAACAACTGAGAAGTTATGTTCTCAGAGAGTGAGTGACATCATCCTTCAAAGGTTTTGAGTCACCACACAACATAAGGCTTTTATAGCCAAAAAGGTTAAATCAACATGAACTATTTACTTAACAGCTCCCATAGCAACAGAGAATACAAACTCTCTTTCAACCGATCACACAATCATAACTGTTACAACAATCAACACTCCAGCCTCAGAAATATCAGAGGACTGAAGAACATCACCAGGTATAAACCACCTGAAAGAATCATTAACTGATTCAAGATCAGGTTCTTCAAGAGAGAACCCAACAACATTCCAAAAGAACTTCTTAAGAAGTCAATTGGTAATCCAATCTTAACCAAGGTCATGCCAAGACGACCCAACAAACAACGTAGGCAAGGGGTCATTAATCCCCAAGACCCACAAGAAATCATGATTGATAATATGATCACCATGTCAGCCAAAAAGCAACCAGGTCTGAAACGACCAGGCCATAACACCAACATCAATTCCGAAACAGTTAATTACCCAACCATTTTAAATGGGGAAGCAACAAGCAACTGGATCATAATCAAAGCCATGCCAAAACGACCCAGCGAACAACGTGGGCAAGGGGTCATCAATCCCCAAGACCCATAATACCACGAACCATGTCCACAAATATGCTAAATAAATATCAGCACCAACAAACAACCAACATGGCTTGGTAGCGCAGCAAGATCAGACCATAATACATGCTGATTTTCATCAGCAAAAAAACGCCCTATTATGGGGCTGCAAAAGGGCAAACAAATGCCCCTCCTGCTGTAGTAAAAACAGCCGCAAAATACCCTTTATTGCAGACAAAAAAGGCAAACAAATCACCCTAGATAAGAGCAGGAAATCAAGCATACAAACATGCATATATAAGCATCAAAAACAGCAACGACACACCCAATTTGGGTGGGCAGTGACAGCAGCAAACAACCAAACCAGCGCACCCTAAAAAGGGGCAGAAAAAAATAGCAATAAACAGAACATATTAGTGGAGAGAAAAAAACAGCAACAGGCAATAGAGCACAAAAAACAAACAGACAAGCAAAAAATATGACACATATTTCATCATATTACATCAACACTTAACAAAGAACATGAAGCTAAAAATTGTTTCACAATACCAGCACAAAACAGTCCATACAAAGGCACCCACATTAACAGACATTAAAGAATAAAAATAAACAGGGAGCAATTAACACCAAGCACCTTGGCAAATATTCAACCCAGAAAAACCAGATATTAATACAAAATAAAACTCAAGAACCATCATAAATACTTGATAGAATAGGAAATGGCCACAACAACCTTAAATCTACTGAAGCAAGCTAATAATAACTTACTAACAGCATAAATACTTGATAGAAACAATTACATAAGAACAAAAAACATCAAGCACCACATAATCAACTAATCACACAAAGAAGTCCTGATTCTACCAAAATCAGGTAGGAAAGAGAACATTACAGTGATTAAGCAGCAGCGAAAGACGAAGAACAAAGAATCCATCATAACAATTCCAAGAACCCAGTTGGGTCCTTCTTGTCAACACTCATAATAACACCAACCGTAACAATCTGCCTCAAGTCACGAACAGTAAACCAGCATCACCATTCTTCAAAGACTTGGGTTCCTTCACCAACACTTTTCAGAACGTCAGTCAATCTTGGTCAAGATCTCACGGAACTATTCTTCAGTGGTCAAACCATATGGTCACCAATCGGATTCACAACCGATTGAATACACCAATCTTAATAAAGACCAATCGATAGCCAAATTGAACCCAATTAATAATCACCGGACCACCAAAAACAGGGTGTTAAGAAACCATCAACGCAGCGACAATGATCAAATCAACCTCCTCAGAAATTCCAGAAACACTTTACCAAGGATAGAGTGCAATGTGAAAAAATCAGCGGAAATGGCCTACAATACTCTTGATTAAGAGAAATTGTAAGGTAATTAAGTCCCAATTAGCGTCTGAAAATACTCGAATCAGAAACGCCCAAATCAGAAGATTAGGGTTTCACAAGCCCCAGCCAAGAAACACCATAAACCACAAGATTTAGCCGAAGAGACTAAACCAACGATGGCTGTTAATGAAACAGCCTCAAATAACCAATTAACCTCCAATTGGAAAAAAACCCCCAAATCAGGAAAAGTTAGGGTTCTTCAATCAAAAACCCTAATTCACCAAGGCTTTAATCTAACCAGTAATAAACCCATCAGAAGCGATGAATAAACAATAATTCAACCAGGATAGCCACCAATTTCAAGAATCCCCAAAAATTGGTTGAAACCCTAAACCTTCGAATCACCAGTCCGATTGAATACTCCAATCGGATTCAAAGATCAATAACCCTTTTAACTTGAACCTGTCTCTGATACCATGTTGAAAAACATGAATCAAAAGGGTTTATTACACAAAAACAATCGAACGATTACAACCAAAGGGTAGCAATGATAGCTCAATCTGATCTCAAGCAGATTGACAACTAAAAGGATAACACAACCTGATCTCAATCAGGCAAACCAACAAGAAAACAACAATGGGTACTCCAGCTACACTGTCGTACCCCTAATATCTAACTTGATATTAGTTCTATTACAATGAAGAAGAATAAAAAAAGAAGCTGATAACAGCTTAACAATAAGAAGAAATAGCAGCTTTTGTGGTGGTGGTATAACGGCTCTATAAAGAGCCGTTTGGAGAGAAAGAGACAGTTGGTTACATTGTGGAGTGAGAGAGAGCAGCAATGGATTGTTCTTGTGAGAGAGAGAGTGTAGCTTCTATCCCTTTTCTCTGAATGATAAGTGTAGTATATGTACTCCCCAATCCAACGGCTCTATCCAATAAACACAGCCAGTCCTTCACCTTTTCATCTTTCTTTAACCACAGCTTAAACTTCAATAGCAATGTAACTGAGAATAAAGAAGTGACAGAGTTAGTCCCTGTAATATATTTCCAGGTTGAGTTATACTTTCAACAAATATATAGTCTAAAGTACCATTTAAACTTGCTTATCATGGTTTAATCAAGTACTGTAGCTTTTAAAAACAGAATGCACCTTTGTAACATGTTATTTGGTGTTTTAAGTTTCAAAATGTTGTTTTCAAAAAAGGTTTTAAAAAAGTTGTTTTTACAAGAGATTTCAAAATGTAGAAAAAAACAGAACTAGGTTTCAATTACAAAATTTGGGTTTGCACTAAAATTGTAGTTTTATTTTGCAGTAGTGTTTATTTTCCTTTGTTTTATCTTATTTAGAGCTATGTCGATGTATTTTCTTATATGTTTATGCTATTGATTCTGGCCCTCCAAATAGTAAATGTTTATTGGTACCAAAGAGATTGTGTCCCAATGGTACCCTATGTTGTGTGAGAAGCTCGCCAACATAATGGTTGTGGGTTCAAGCTTGCTTAGAATATGTGAGAGATTTGTGGTCTAAACATTGTGTGATAGTTAAAATTTTCATTCTAAGTATATGTTTATTGGTATAGAGATGGTAAAAAACAAAGAGCAGGTAACTGGCCGGGCCACGCAAAAAAAGTTAGACCAAGTTGGACTAACCAGCACAATAGCCCCAAAAATTTCCGGAGCCCTACATGTGTTATGTGTACACATATTTTTCTCAAAGATGAAAGCAATTAGGTGAGAATACATGTTAAATTACTCATATGTTATTATCGATTTTCGCCTAGGACCCCCAAAATCTAGGCGACGGCCATGCTAACCAGGATAGATTCCGGTCCAGGCTTTGGACATACATGGCAAAAATAGGACCGGTAGAGTTATGTTGAACCATACATGGTCTATTTGGGACGGGCTTTGTAGGACCGGTTTTAGACCGGGTGGAGTACCAAGCTCGAACTTTGCCTCTATCCGTAGTGTGTAGGACGTTGCTTGAAAACAGTTGCAAAGCCAGAATTTATACCAATTAGTTTTGAAACCAAAATTAGTAACGTTCGTATATGAAATAAGTGGATTAGAAAATAAAATGATGCTAAATACTAGGTAAACAATACTATGAATAATAATAAGATTCCTAGCGAGTTCAATTGCACCCACTCAGCTCTATGAGGCTCCGCCTAAGCTTGAACACAACCTTATTTCTGTAAGAAACAATATTCATATATTCCATTTGAATTTTAATACAAATGTAAACAAATAAGGTATACAAAATATATTCAAAATCTTATACTTATTCTTTTAAAAAAGTTGAGTTATAATAAACACATATTAAAATTTCCAATTTGGTTTTACTGAATAAATGTTGCATATTAACTTATATAACTCCTTTACGACTGTAACATTTTTCTAAACAGTTCATTCGTCTATGTCATCATTTACGCAAAAACAATGTAACAGTATATGACCAACTTTTTGCCCAAAAATATGTTTTGAATGTGATTAAGCGTATTTACTTATTTGGTATCATTACAGGGGATGTTCCTACTATGGTTAACAACAATGGTTCCACAACTTAAGCCACGCCCTTGCAACCAATTAATCGAAACGTGCAAACCACCAACGAGTTCTCAATTTGCTTTCTTGGTATTTGCCTTTGTGCTCATCTCAATGGGAGCTGGTGGTGTTAGAACATGTTCGATGGCGTTTGGTGCACAACCCAAACAATGAGAGAACCATAGAGAGCTTCTTTGGGTGGTATACTGCCTCTAGCGCTATCGCGGTCCTTTTTGCATTTACGGGCATTGTTTATATTCAAGATCATGCTGGTTGGAAGGTTGGTTTTGGGGTTCCAGTGATTCTCATGCTACTATCTATAGTTATGTTCTTTGTAGCTTCTTCGCTTTATGTAAAGAGGAAAGTTAAAAATAGCATATTCACTAGCTTTGTACAAGTGATTGTTGCTGCTTACAAGAACCGTAAATTTGTTGTTGGACCTTCAACCCAATGGTATCATCATCGGAAAGATTTGGACACCGGGCCCACAAAGAGACTAAGGTATTTCAGCGAAACTATTACTACTATCTTTTGATGCTAATGATTTGTGAGGAATTAAAGTAAGCTAGATTCATTCTAGCAAAGGGAAAATAATTACGTGTTTTGGAGAGAATATTATCATATTTCAGTAATGCTTTCTAGACATCCAAAAGGGCTATATGTAAATAAAATACAACATGTTTACTCAAAATTTAAAATCACATTTCTTGCCTGAGATAGAAGATGACTGATTAATCGTTAGAAATCCCTGATTAAACTTGATTAATTTTAAAACTACTATTTTTGGTTTTGATATTAGAGGTGGCAGGTTGCTCGATTGTGTAATGGGCCAAAACGACTCTGTTTTTTTCTTTTTTTCTTAAAAAAGGTCTACTTGGACGGGTCAGGAAAATCGGTACTTGTTAACGGAGTGTGAGCAGCACGTGCTGGAAGGCTCCCATAATGTTTGGAGATATAAATTGGTTATGATATTAAATATGAAACTCTACTTGTTAACGGAGTGTGAGCAGCACGTGCTGGAAGACTCGAACCCCTTGAAAAAAGATTTGCTTTGGGCCATCTCGCAATCCGACCAGCCCGCCACCCACCTCCAAAGTCGGTTTGGGACCGGCGTGGTCCACCACTGTCGGTTTCATTAATTTTAATTTCCTAGTCTAGATTATAAAGTTCATGAGTATCTCAGGCAACTCTTTAACTAATACGGAGTAGTACCATTAACAAGTTTATTACCTTTGTTTATGAGTTACTAACATATGAATACTTATCCAGCTTCCTAAAATAAAGCTTGCGTAATTCAAAATCCAAAAGACATAACATCAGACAGAGACGCTTCAGACCGATGGCATTTATGCACGGTTGAGCAAGTCGAGGAGCTAAAATCACTGATCCGCGTTCTACCTTTGTGGTCATCCGGTCTCATTATGTGTATAAACATAAGTCAATCCTCATTTCCAGTACTCCAAGCCAAAACCATGAATCGACATCTAGGCTCATCAACTTTCCAGATACCTGCAGCCTCATTCTCTTTCTTCACAGTCGCCACAATAGCAATTTGGATTCTTTTGTACGACCGAGTAATAATCCCTACTGCATCAAAAATCTTGCGCAAAAAAGTTTACCTCGGTGCTAAATTAAGAATGGGTATTGGGATTGTCATTTCCACATTAGCCATGATAATTTCTGCTATTGTTGAGCATGTTAGAAGAAGAAAAGCAATTGAACAAGGGCTCGTGAATGATCCACAAGTGGTCATAAACATGTCAGCAATGTGGCTTATTCCACAGTATTGCTTACATGGATTAGCAGACGCGTTTAGTGTTATTGCACAAAATGAGTTTTATTACTCAGAGTTCCCTAAAAGCATGTCGAGCATTGCAGCTTCACTTGTGATGCTGGAGTTGGCTGTGGCTAATTTGCTAGCTAGCGTTATACTAACGACTGTTGAGAATTTAACCAAAGGAAGCACAAAAGAAGGGTGGATCTCCACAAATATAAACCATGGACGCTATGATGGTTACTATTGGGTTCTTGCATTTATAAGTTTCGTGAACTTGTTTTATTTTGCTGGTTGTAGCTGGGCCTATGGTCCTTGTGTAGACGAAACTGTGAAAGATGAGGGTAGTGAAGACTCAAATAAAGATCTACGATGAGCGAGTTATGCTTGTGATCGAGTTAAGAAACTTAACTTTTGCAAATACTAGATGTATTTGAACGAACTTTTAACTTTTGCTAGATTATGTGCTACAACCTAATGATGATCACCTCTGCTGATTCATGGTATCAACTAATGTATGAGATATATAGTTAATCTATAATGTGGCGTACATTACTATTGTATCAGTGTTTTAACTCTTATACCGTATTTCAGCATCATTTGAGTCTTTGAGATCACACACGCCAAAGTTGAACCTTTCATACATTCTTAACCTTCTATCTGAAGGTTCATGTCGTCGGTCACAATTGCTACCAAAAAAGAGCATGTGAAAGATTTTTCTATTTTATTAAGATAAAATATTGGCTAATGTGTATAGGCCAATTGTCACCTTTAAGGGGGCGTTTGGTTCGGGTAAATTCAAGGTAATTGAGAGGATTTGAAATTAAAATTGCTTCAATTGTCTTATTTGGTTCACAATAAATATGTGGGCTGAGGAATTTTTATTTTACTTTTTAGTATTAATAGAGGTAAAAGTGGGTTATTTATAATTCCCTCCACCTCGACATGGGAGTTATTTTCATTTCATTGAAATTTTAAATATCACTATTTAAATATATCGAACTAAATGCCCCCTTAATATTTTTATTATTTTTAGTTACTTCGTATCAAATTATAGTTTATATTTTTATTTGGGAATGTTTCAAAATAATTGTTCATTTCTCATTTTAATCGATCAAATGAAAATGGGTGGAAATAATGTTTGATTGGTTAAAAATATAATGAACACACTTTTCTTAAAATTTGTGTTTTTTGTTTGGTTAATAATTTTGAGACAAGAGGAGTATTATTCTATTTGTACATTGGAACAATACCTTTGTAAAAGAATTTTCTTAACAATAATTATAGTTAAACTTATCATAACTTAAAAATTCTAATAAATTGTCAATGAAGATGTGAAAGGTCTTAGGTACCTATCATAGATTTATTAGATCTCTTAATGTTAGAACATCATGTTTCTGAATAAAGATAAGCTTGTGAAATGGTGTATTTTTTGTTTGAACGGCATTTTATTGAAACAAAACTAGCAAGGAGCTAGAACATTACAAGGAAACAAGATACGGGTTTTTTAACCAATCAACCCAACTAAAAGACATTTTGCATCTATATCTACTCCAATAAAACGAAGATAAAAGAATGACATCAAAAAGCGTCATCTTTGAAGGAGGATCTACGCCAAAAACTATCTTGTTACGGAAAGACCAAGTAAGCCACCATAAACCAAAACAAACCCCCTCTAATAACTTCTTGTGCTTACTCGACATCCTTATATTACCAAACCAAGACGCCCACTCATCAAACGATCTAAGCTCCATGAAATCCACATTCCACCAGCGACAAATCTTACGAAAATTATCTTTGGCAAAGTCACGCGCAAAAAAAAGATGAGCCGACGATTCAACTCCTTTACCACATATGGGACACATAATCGAAGGAATATCTAAACCCCTACGCGACAATTTGAACCGAGTAGGCAAGCAATCTAACTGAACCTTCCAAGCATGGATATTCACCTTAATAGGGACCTCCTTAATCCACCGTGTTTGAGAAGATACATTAGGTAAGTTATAATCATCAATTGCCTTGCGTATTGAGGACACTGAAAACTCCCCCGAGCCTTCTAAAGCCCAATACCATCTATCTTGTGCCACTCCAAGAACTACATTACCGAGAGCATCCAACAAATGTTGCAACTGCTCGGATTCCACACCACTCCGAGGTATACGCCAAAACGAGCTCCAAACATTCTCTTGCATAAGTTTAGAGGCCACATCAATCTCCTTATTATCCTCCAAACTATAAAGTCTAGAAAATGTATGCTTCAACGCATTCTCTCCACACCACACATCATCCCAAAAAGAAGTCTTCACACCATTACCTTTTTTTTTTTTTTTTTTTTTTTTTTTTTTTTTTTTTTTTCTCTCTCTCCATAAAACTATAAAAATCAATACCTTTCAATTTGAATATCTTCAACTCTTGAATAATACCACACCAAATGGACTTAGGAACATAATTCGATCCTTCGCCAATTCTCCCAACCTCACCATAAATGGCTTTGATAACCCTAGTCCATAATAAGTCTTGTTGAGTAGTGAATCGCCAAACCCATTTAAACATAAGAGCACGATTTAGCGCATATAAACTAGACACACCAATTCCACCTTTCTCTTTTGAAGACAACACATTAATCCATTTAATCCATACCGACTTCTTACTATTCAAATCTATCCCATTAAAAAAACGACTCCTTATAGATTCCATACAATTAAGGATTTTCATAGGAACCTTAAAGATGGATATATGGTAAATTGGCATAGATCCTAACACCGCCTTAACAAGATACGGGTTTTTTAACCAATCAACCCAACTAAAAGACATATATCAACCCAAAAAAGTAGTTGAAAGGTAAAGAAGTGCTACATGATCTTTAAAATAGACAAAGACTCGACTAGCTAGATCATATCCAAATTATTTTGCTCTCATAATCATATTTACAAGCAACATTTTATATTGTCGTCCACATTAAGATGGTAACGAAACATGAGTATATTATTCAAATGAGCGTTTGTGGTAATGAAACAAAAGAAAGATACGTGACATTTAGCATGATTTGTATGATGCAAAAAAACTTTTCCTCGATGGGGACCTAATCCCCGAAACCCGATTTGACTGAAGAATCTCTGAGTTGATTGGAGACAGAGAATTCCCGAATCATAAAATGGGGATGGGATGACATAAATCACCGAACCCCGACCCGATCCTTTTAATGTATAAGTGTATAAAATTTATATGTATATCCATGTGAGATTTACTAGTAGATGTATATTATATGTATTGACAAGTAAATATTATGCATATATGATATTTAAACATTCAAATATTTTTAAAAGTATAAAATATAAACAATAACTATATATTACCAATTAACCAACGTTTTGTCCGAATGCACAAAATATAATGCTCAATATTTTTATTTTATATTTGATGTTTCAATAGTTGCAATGCTTTAAAGTTAAATTGACATTGTAAGTAATCTAACCATGTACGATGCATGTTTGTTGAAACGTTCACGAGTCAAATTCTTTATATTTTCGAGCAGTTTGTGATTTTTATGTTTACTTTATAAAGGTGGAAAATCCCCGATCCCCGTTGGGGACGAGGATGGGGATGTAAAGCAATTAGCCGATTGGGATGAGGGTGGAAATGAGGATGAGGAGTGAGAAACGGGGATGAGGATGGGAAATACGATCTTCGACATTTCCCGCTCCGTCGTCATCCCTACACTACTAATCTTGTAAAATTAATGCAATTACTATTATATATAGAGAGAACCCATACACACTTTGCTGAAGTCAGTGAGAAATAGTGGTCAAAAAATGAACATAGAAGAGGAACTGAATAATCAGCATGCACACCTCCCAACAAGAAAGAAAAGCTGCTTGATCACAATTTTCGTCAATGGAATGTAATATTAGTATTTAGTAGTAAGGGGGTGTTTCTTTTTCCCTTAGCTAAGAGAATGAGTCCACACAAAGTATATAATAATGTTTTTTTTTTTATGTGGAGCCCATCAATTTTCCACTAGTGTCTCTATCCCCATGTGAGTGGTATAATGGAGACTCTCCCCATTAAGACCATTTAACAGCCGTGGGTCCCACATAGGCCCCACGCATCCCTTAGCTAACAAAAAAAAGAAACACCCCATAAGTTTCACATTTTTACTGCATATTGCTCAAATATTGGATTTTGCTAGATAAATTAAGGGTTAATGGCATGCAATAGTAACGTACTTTTCTATTTGTGTCATTATCAGATACGAACAAAAAAAAAATACAAGAATACCCATCCAACTATAAAAATTTTGTTTCATTATCAGATACGAACTTTAAAATATCAAATATCATATACGAACTTTAAAAAAAATTCTTTCATTATCAACATACTTTCTCATTTGTTCAAATATCAGATACGAACATTAAAAAAAATTGTGATATTTGAACAGATGAAAAAGTATGTTACTAATGAAAGATCTTTTTTTTTTTTTTTTTTTTTTTTTTTTTTAAGTTCGTATCTGATATCTAATAGAGATAATTGCAAAAATCGTCCCTAAAGTTTGGCCAAACTGCACGTTTCGTCCTGGAAGTTTGGAAACTGCAAGGATCGTCCCAACGGAAAACTTTTGGGGCAAATTTCGGCCCTGGCTGTAACAATTCGCAATTTCAGGTTAATTGCCATTCTCGGAAAATTTCACTATTCACTTTTACTATTCATTTTTCCCGAAACTTTCCCGAAAGTTGATTTTTATCTGATATTCTTGAGTGATAAATCATTTCCATGGCAAATTAAATGTTTGACATTCGTCAGATCATTTTCGTGAAAGTTATTAAGGAATTACACGTTTTAGGGTAAAACGTCATTCAGAAATTCTACGTACAACGAAACTCGACCGCGTTAAGTGACCCCGCATCAGAAAAATGTTTGACACACTCATGATTTATTTGAGAATTAATCATGACTGAGAAAAACATGACCAAAGACTTCCCAGCAGGTCACCCAAGTCGGTACTACTCTCACATGAGCACGCTTAACCGAATGGGCGATTAACCGTTAGACCACAAAACGAGTTTCTAAGACGTTTTGAGTTTTCAAACTTATTAGAAAAAGTCAACATAATTTTTCCCTCCTCCTTTGACCAAAAATCATTCCTTGATTTTATAAGTCATTTCGTGATTTTTAGGCTTACGGTTTGATGTCTAAAAGACATTTAATACCAACCGACACTAGACTGAGCCCAGTCTAGACATTATAAGTCATTTTAAATCATTTTTATCACATTAGAAAAGTAACATTTTACTTTTCTCAATTTTACGCAATATTCGTACATTTGACGTATTACGCGTTTTAGACCCGTGTTTCCAGTTTTTAGCAGGATTTTAGCACCCGATAGATCCTACCACTCATTTTATATTTTATTATGGAGTATAATGACATGTTTAACCATTCTTCCAAGTTCCATAATTTTACGACACCCGGTTTTACGTTTTGAGGCTTAATCATTTACGATTGGCATTTCCCGGAGTCAAAACTAACCAAGTATCTTGGATAATACCAAGAAAAGTCTAAACCTTGCTCTCCAAGCTCATGAACCGCCCTAGGAGGGGGGAGTCACACCCATGTGGCTTCATCTCATGAATTTACCCCTAAATCAACACTTAATTACAACTTGGTCACCAAGTTGTAACACTTTCCTAGTAAGCTTCCTAACCTCCTCATTTGGACTATAAATAGCCCCTCCTCCCTTCACTTGAACGCCACACACCACACCCCATTTCATTCCACACTTAGCTTTATTTCTTCCAAGTTTCATGCAAGATTCAAGTGCAAGTTCAAGGTTGAAACCCTAGTTTCTTTTAGATAATCAAACACTTCCATAACCTCATAAACTTTGGTGATTTCTCTTGAGTTTGAATCCACTCAAGTCACCTCAACCTTCATCATCCATCTTTCAAGATTACAAAGGTAGAAAGATTGCATGAAGTGAAGTGGGTTGAAGCAAGTCTATCAATGTCCTATCCTTACATGTTAACTTCCTTTCATGTTTGAAAGCCAAAAGTTGTAAGCCAAACCCTAACATGATTCTTGTTAAATAATCATGTTCATGTTATTTACATGTTATTCTTGCTATATTATGTCTTGTAGTTATGTCCATGATGTATAAAAGTGAGCAAAACAAGTTATTGTTATTGATTGTTACAACAAGTTACTAAAACAAGTAAACTAGTGACTTTCTTGGAAAACCACGACCAAAATGGTAAA